>JABJVO010000115.1:30047700-30086311 GCA_026770805.1 Boulengeromyrus knoepffleri
CATGGCACCAGTCCATTCTGTCTATTTTTAGCTAATATTAAAAGTAAAAAGCTAAATACATTAACCTGCTGCTGCAGACCACAGGGGAACAGATGCAATCGCATGCGGAGCAAATCTCCAGAAGGAGTTTCCAAAGTGTGGATCCACACCACCAGCCACATAAAGCGGCGGCAGACAATGTCCAGTGCGTCATTCTCACGAACTCGAGAGTTTTTAAGAAAAAAAAAGTTACAATAAAATACAGTGTTTGTTTTTTATGTAGCGCAATTGACATCACCTTAACTTTTTAGGTATGTTAAAAGTATGTTGTTTGTTCCTCTGATTTAATTATTTTTTTTCACCATTTTCTCCGAATAGGTAAAAAAACATTCCAATTAACATAAATTTAAGATCAAATAACACAAAACTAGTTTTTCAACTTTCATGTCTTTGAAATTTATTGCATGTAACCCATAATAAACGATCAATTTTGTTTCATAAGATGTACAATTTTCCTCAGTTTGTTGTTAGTCTTGCCATTTATGCCCTGGATTTGTTGAAATACTTTTTTATTACAGAAATGAATGGCACTATAATAAAACTCATTCATAGGGGTCAACACCTTGGGAATCCTGCAAGATATTTTGATCAAAATAAAATGTATCTATTTTTACCACGGAGATTGTATTTAAAAACGTAAGCTATATGGTTTTTTTCTCGATCAAAACATTCTGCCACAGACACGAGTGTTGCACGGACACGTTTGTCCGTGTACGAAGAGGTCGACGACACCGGCTCGTTGATGATCCCATAGGCATAATCGACCGTTTATACACTTACAGTACGTTTAGCTTGTCTGTCTAAAAACAAATTTTTAAAATGAGACAAAAAATTTTATGGACTTCAACCCCTTTCGCCCTACGACGTCTGTGAAAGACAAACTGAAAGTGGAAAATTTTATATAAAAATCACACCCTAAAATCGCTCGTACTTTTCCCCGACGTTGTATAACAAGGAAACGGCATTTTGCTGCCCCCATCAGGCCGGTACTGATTTATTCTTGCAAGACCCCTGTAGACATAGCTGGCTTAATACAAACAAGGAACCGCAATACATTAGTGTGTTTCAGTTAGATATGTTTTAACCCTTTGAACTCTATCCCATTTTGAGCGTTTTTCTATCCCTTTGAATTTAGGCTTTTTACATTGCTCATTGCGGTGCTTATTACAATTCTTATTACATGTTTATGAGACAGTTACATGTCATTTAATTATATTTCTGTTTTCCGGACATTCTGGGCTACTGGCATATGCCATAATTTAATGTGTGGTTAGTGCCAGGCGGAAATGAGTATCTTTGATTTTGCATCCGTTTGGTAACTTCTTGAAGTTCTCTGATAGACCGCAATGCGTGCTTTTTGTATTTTTTAATTTTATTATTTAGGCCTATTACTTTAGAACATCTGTAAGAAATTGAAATGTAAAAGCATTGTTTAGTTTATGATCCGCTAAAGTGATGAAATATTCACACAAACACACAAAAACAAACAACAATGCACAAAAAAACAAATATAAGCTCAAAAGAAATACTTTCAGGAGAAACATATATTCGTTTTGTTTATATTTACAGTTCTCGCTATAGTTGGTAGCGAGAATATGCGCTTTGTTTTCCCGGGGTGCGTTTTGGTTGAATATGTTTATAATATACGCCTCATTGCGCACAGTATTACTGTGGAATAGTTCAGCGCACAATATTGCAACTTCCACGACCGGATCGGGTAATTCGTGTAGCAGCCACAAAATGCATAACAGCTCAATTATGCTTCTGAATTTTGCATGTGATCAAATTCAGCATCCAGTCCCATCCTCCCAGAAGCGGAGCAGCTTTCGCTGCGAGGAGGGTGAGGTTCACCCTGATCTGTCCGCGCAGAGGAGGCCAGTCTGACAGCTGTACGTGGGTCAGGGTTTACCGGGAATCTAATTTCACGCACAGCTGGATGCGCCACTGCAGAGCTGCGCCGATTAACCGAAGGTCAGCTCCTAGTGTAGACGTGACAGTTCGATGGAGGGGTCTTTCCGGGCCAGATGAAAACACCTGGATCAGGGCACCTTATTTCCAGCTCTCAATTATAGCAAGATCTAATCTCCATACGGTGCATTCTCTCTGTAGTGAAGGGAATTCGCCACAGGGAGCAGTTTAGTACAGGGAGGGGTTTATCAGATGGGAGTGCAGAATGAAATTACTGGTCTGAGAGTCACAGAGAACAATAAAGGGAAACTTCTCCTGGGATTTAAACCAACAACCTCTCGTTTATTAGTCCAGGCCCTTAACTAGTATTATCAGCAGGACACAGAACAACAGCTTCGCACATTTTTGTGCTTTTAAAATTGTGTGATCATTTCAGTCCAGTTTAGTAAGATCTATGTCATGCACCAGTACAAGCACAGCCTCCTGAAACGCACTTCCTGTTTACGCTCCGACAGGAACAATGTATCACTACAGCAGAACATCCCATTTCCATCTGGCCAATGCCACTGAGTTTAATCTTTTCAGTATTACTTACATCCATCCATCCATCCATCCATCCAGCGTCTTCCATCCAGTGCAGATTTGCAATGAGGCCTGGAGCATTTCCCAAGAAGCACAGGCCACAAGGACATTGGACACCCTTTTCAAAACTTATCCTGAGAGAACAAGGGCTGCCAGCAGTCATATCACCTGCAGTTCAGACCAGGTAATTTATCTGAAGCTAAGCCAGATTGGGTCTGACCACTACTTGGATGGGAGACTGACTAGGAAAACTGGGTTGCTACTGGAAAAGGTGTTGGTGTAGCTAACAGATTAGCCCATTCTGTGGTCAGTGTGGATCCCTGTGCAGTGGGGGGAACATGGAACTGCAAAAATGGTACGATTCTTTGGATGAAACATAAAACTGAGGTCCTGAGACCATAAAAGATCCCTGAGTACCTTTCAGGAGAGTAGGGGTGGTGGCCCTATCAGATCTGGGGCCTGTACTACGAAGTGGGGTTACTGGTGTATCGGGGTAACGTGTCAGATTTAAGGTAGTCTGGGTGAAATGTAAGCAAACGAATATGAAATCCATTTAAACTGTGGTACCTTAAATCTGACAAGTTACCCTGATAAGCCAGTTACCCAGCTTCATAGTACAAGCCACTGGCCTCCTAATCGTCCCCTATATTTGATGAATTCTCTTCTGCTCCTCCACCATCTTAGCTAAAGCCTGGTGAGTGTACTGGCACAGAATGGCTGCCATCATTTAATTACTGCTAAATACTTTAACACACAAGGAATTTACTTTGGGGTGTTGCAAGGACAATCAAGACAAATATAAAAATTATGTGCATAAAATAGAATCATTATATTCACTTATTCTTATTTGCATTCTGATAAAACAACAGCAATGCTATATTAATTCCAAGAGATTCTAGAAACCTCTGAGATCTTTCAGTCAAAACAATCTCATCTATCATCAAAAATATGTTCCTTTCTCCCTTCTGCTAAAACAATTCAAAAATCCTTTTTTGTTGCAAAGTACAAGCTTTGTTTTTATGTGTGCTTAGTGCACTCGAGCTGGAGGTTATTGCAGACCAGATGTTCTCTCATCCCTCAGGCCATCAATGGCTCTCCAATAGAATGCAGTCTTCATATTGTACAATACTCCTGGTATCCAGTGAAAATATTGTCTGGAAGATGATGGAAATCTTTGTTTACATTATATGGTGTGTATAAATCTGACCACTAGAATAGAAAAATGTCTTGTTTAGAATCAAGGGCGTATAACGGCAACTTTGGACAAAAGGTCTAACTTGCAGTATTATCTTTCACCGGGGGGGTGGCAGCAACAGGTCGTCTGAATGGCATCATACAGCGGACTGGCTGCAGTTCATATAAACTCCTTACTGAGACCTTTCTTTTTGAACGTATCTGTATCAGGATACATATATGCATATATGCACATACACAAATACATATATGGAGGATTCTCTCCACAAAAGGTGCATTCTGGAAACTCTGGATTTTTTTTTTTTTTACAGTGAAATGCAAACGGTTATCTATGAGGTTCGTGTTATTTTGACTGGCATTACATCATTTAAAGAAAATTGTACTTGTGTTTTAAAATAGTGAATCCATAGCATATACTATATGGACAATAGTACTATATTGTGAACTAGTGCTCTGCTCTTTCCTGGAGGTGCTTCACCGCTGTCTTGCTAAAAGAAGGTCTATAAATCGACTTCATCAAACCTGAAAGTTAACGCTTCCCAGCAGTGAGTAACATCACTCCTGAAAGAGCGTTTGGTGTGAAAAGTGTGCAGGGTGTAAACACGAGATCACTGTTAAAATGACTGAGTTCAATATAAATGACAACTTCCTTTTCCCTCGTCTGTAAATTCTTCTCCAGTCTAGTGACATACTCCAGATGAAGACTACACATCACTGCCACTGGGCGGCCCCAGCGCTGCGGATCTTGTCCCTCATCCTCCTGCTGCCGGCCTGCCTGTGCCTTGAGGAGACCTTACTTCCAGTGCCCCCCGCCGTGGCTAACGCCTCCCAGGGCCTGCCCGGGGCCATCGTCATCGGCGTGCGGAAGGGTGGCACCCGGGCCCTGCTGGAGATGCTGGACCTGCACCCGGCTGTGGCGGCCGCCCCGGCAGAGGTGCACTTCTTCGACCTGGATGAGAACTACCGGCGCGGGCTGGGCTGGTACCGGGCTCAGATGCCCGCCTCTCTCCCGGGTCAGCTGACAGTGGAGAAGACGCCGGGTTACTTTGCGTCGCCTAAGGCTCCGGCACGAGTGCGGCACATGGACCGGGCCGTGCGGCTGCTGCTCATAGTCCGTGACCCGGTCCAGCGGCTCGTCTCAGACTACACGCAGGTGCTCCGCAACCGCCAGCTACGCAAGAAGCCCTACCCGGCGCTGGAGGACCTGCTTTTGCGCCAGGGCAGGGTCAACCCTGGCTACCGGGCTCTCCAGCGGAGCCTGTACCACCTGCACCTGCGCCGCTGGCTGGCCCACTTCCCCAGGGCCCAGATCCACGTGGTGGATGGCGATGCCCTTGTCCGTGACCCCCTCCCTGAGCTGAAGAGGACTGAGCGCTTCCTGGGGCTGCCGGCACGCATCGGAGCCGCCAACTTCTACTTCAATGCCACGAAGGGATTCTACTGCCTTCGCCCCCCTGGCGGCCATGACAGGTGCCTGGATGAGTCCAAGGGCCGCGCCCACGCCCCGCTAGCTGATGCGGTACTCCGCGCCCTCTGCCGATTCTTCAGGGAGCCCAACCACACATTCTTCCGTTTGGTGGGTCGCTCCTTCGACTGGTGCTGATGCACTGCCTGTCATCGTCTGCCAGTCATCGGTGACAAAAAGCAGTAAGGGGAAGCCTATTCAGGGACCCTTAGCACCGAGGACCACCAGCTGTGGGTATGTCTGTATAAAACACTGAGGGTCCCCTCGCAAGTCTCGACTTCGGAGATAAGAGAGGCGGCGAACTGTCTGGGTCACGTCCTGTGGCAAGCCGGTGTTACTCTTTGGACCTGAATGGCGTCTGAGTGCTGAAGACGGAAACTGTCTAGTCGTTTTTTGAGTCCCTTCCCCCTTTCTGCCTCTGCGTTGCCCAGCAAGACTACAAAACAACACTGTAAGCTTCATCACACGGCACAAAGTGCAGCAGTTCTAGAATTATTTAATAATGCTGAGGCCAGCCAGCTGACATGTGCAGTTGTATACAAGGACATTCAATGAGGAGTCCAGCTTGTACTCGCAGACAAAGATAACTGAAGAGACAGCCGTGCTACCCTGATGTCAGACATGACCTCTATTTCCGTCATATCATCCTTGGAACGTCCAGAACGGGAAAGCCAAATGCTTCATAACAAACCGACTCACAAACACAAAGACACTGGTATTGGACAATGAGCATCACCCGTGACCTGCAAGCTTGTAATAATTGGGGACAAGATCTGAGAAGGAACTCAGAGTACAGTCATCCATTGACTTACACCCAATCGAGTAACGTCCGATCGCCCCATAAGAGCCTTAGTAAAATCTGACGAGAGACGTCTGAAGCAGATGCAGTGGGCATTAGCGGGCATGTGGCAAGAACCAAAACAAACAGATTATGCTGCCACTGTAGAGCTTTACATACATTCATGTGATATTGTATCTTATGTTATACAGTATATTTGACCTCTTCCCTTATAATGATTGAGATGCATTCAGATTGACTTAAGTCCACGATTTCAGAACATAACCAGGACATAAGTCTATAATAATAATGATATAAAATAATGGCATAAAGTATTAATATAAATGGAATTAAAACCTTATACACAAGAGATTGTAAATGTAGCAGGTGTCGATTGCATTACTAGATAAGATATACTAGTTATGGTAGTGATACTGTCCTTCCCTGAAGTCTGTTTCACCTTTCAACTTGCTGTCTCATTAGAACAATTCAGCAACTGCCTTGCATGGCCTTGGCGGGACATGAACCAGTAACCTTCAGGATATAAGCTTGTGTCATGATCCACCTTTTTCAGTTTATCAAAGTTCCATGGGTTGTTGATTTGTGTAGAGTCAATGAGTGGACATAATATCACAGGTGGGGGTGCCTTGTGGGGGTGGGGGGGGGGGGGGGGTAGTTATGACGATTGCAAGATCTGCAAATTGGATTGGTCTTGGTTGGGACCCAAAATCTCTAGCAGTGTCCCTGATTACAGATCAACCCAGTTTACATTATAACTTGCACCACAGATTGATGAAACATTTTAAATAATGTGCTTTTCATATTTTTACATTGTATAATTGCAGTGATGTTCGTAACTGTCACTGCAGCCCTGTGCCCATTAGGTGGCTGTGGAAAATGGATCCGTCCAACTGTCAGATTTGCTTTCGTCTGCATGTTATCTGCCAAACATTATGTCGGATAATAGTTTCTTTTAGCAAACTTTTTGTCAATGAACACTCTTAAGTCCCCCCCCACAAAAAAGAATAAACAAACAAATGTCTGATTTATATAAATATCTTATGGGGGGGTTGGTAAACGTCTGAGAAGGTCGACATTGCACCATGTGAAGGTTTTTAATTCAACAAAAGTTATGTTTTATGTTTTCAGTGTGAGACACTGAAAAAGAGTCAAGCAAGGACATGAACGTTACATATATTATTATAAGGGTGTCAGAAAATCATACTCATCAAGAACGTGTCCATGGCAAGACTCATTTGTCTCCATGGAAAAAAGAAAAAAAAATGACTGAGGAAAAAAATATGTATGCTACATTTTCAAACACTATGCCTGTGGTAAAAAAAGAAGCATTTTTATCAAAATGTCCCTCAGATTTTGTGACGGTGACGGGTGAAGATCCCTGCCGCCCAATGAGGTCACGATGATCTACACATCTATTTGACTGCTGTTGTTCCACTTGGACCGTCTCTGACTGGATACTTCCAGTCCATAATCACTTCAGCACTGAGTTCTGCTGTCCAGTCGGCCCACTGGTATCCCCCCGTTTTTTTGGTGTGATTTTCCACTAACTGACTGTCTTTTTTTTACGCACCCTTTCAATTCCATTTAGGGGGCTTGTCCAATCAGCAGCCTCCTCTCTCTAACAGCATAATTAAAGTCTCGAAGCTGTTTTGACATCAAAGGGCAGAGCTGGGCCATCACACCTCCCCTCCTCTGGCCCTCGGCAATTCGAATGTCAGGAAAAAGTCCAGTCCAGCTACTTTCCTTCACATTGACGGTCAGGCCAGTTTCACCAGTTCGCCTGCGTAGCCATTGGAATATTGAGGTATGATGCTGCTCTTAAGCATTCATGATGAGTAGCAGGCAGGTTTTGGGGCGGGGGTGCTTAATCCCCCTTTGACACTTTCTTCCCGTGACTCGTGTGTGAAACAAAAGTTTTTCAGATAGGGTGTGGGGGTGCTCACACCTGGGAGTCCTCAGCAGCCTCTGCACTCCCTGGCTATGCCCCCCCCCCAGTGACAGCCTGCCACCTTGCTGTCTCATGGCTCCGGGGCTCTACTCACAATAGCACATCATGTCTTTCTTGAAAGTTACTTCCAATTCACATCTGCCCTGCCACAGCACTGAAGCCAGTCAATGGAGACCTGAGGCTCATTCATAACACAGGTGCTTCCTGCTTCCTGACAGAACCTTTCCCCAGCAGCGTTGCCATTAGCAAATCATGAGCACAGCGACCCACAGAGCCAAAGTCACAGGCCCGCCTTACTAGATAACTCAGAACTTCACAGGCTGGTGGTAAGAGAAAGGCCAGGATTATTCACAGATAATAAAATACACCATATGAAAAATTATGCAGTAGATATTAGGGTGACCAGCTAATCCATGTCAGGAGGGACACTATGAGCTATAACAGGGTTTGTAAACTTCCATTTCAATTAAAAGGACCTGGATTTCCCTTTAGCACTGAGTCCTTGCTGTGTGCTGATTGGTCAGTCTCCTATAATCATGCATGTGTCACTAATGTTAATGTAAAACAGCCGGATGAGTCTTTCAATCAAGGAAACAAACCAGTCAAAGCAAAAGAAAAACTGAACTAATTGGCCGAGCACAGGAGCCTTTCAGTTTCAAAGTAATCTGTAAAACCTGAAGTCCCTGCTGACATGGATTATCTGGTCACCCTACATACAACATTAATCATTCAAATATTTGTTTCTGTGTGTGTGTGTATATATATATATATCCTTTTGTAATATGCATTCCATATCACATCAATTTTGCTATTCTCCCGCCAGATTAAAAATCCACAATTTTGGGGTAACACTGATGCCATACCAGTACATCCAGTAAACCCATCTCAGACTACCTGAGACGTCTCCAGGAAGGCAGGGTCGGGAGGTGACTTGGCTAGGGTGATCCAGTACTGACCAACACACCCTCTATTTACTAGCCCACCCCGATCTGATACTAGGCTCCGCTGTTCAGACAAGACTGATTCCGCCAACCCCCCCTACTGCTTTCATGGCATCTGATTGGAATCAATACTGTTGAAGAGGACAGAACAGAAGACAGATAAGGCTCTGCTAAACATCTTCATTGTAGTCTGGGGGGGGGGGGGGATCAATGGCCAGCAGCCCCCCCATCTCTCCTTTTAACCTAATCACAGCCAATGCAGTGACACGGCGCGTGCCGTCATGGTCACACTGTGCAAATCTGCCCCTAAAAGAAGAGGCTTGACGTTGCTGAAAAAATCACTTGCATTCATCACTGTTTTGCCATGGACATTTTTTAGTGGTTAACTGGCTGGCAGATAATTAAATGGGGACTGGGAACAGCTGAGAGATAACACAAGACCGGCAGTAGGGATCAAACTGGTCTACGGCTGACCAGCCAGTGACGACATAGAATTATGGGTAATGTCTTTGCAGGATGTAATTAATTAATTGAATCGATGTAGCCCACTTTAGTTTAATTGTCTTTCATGCACGTCTGGGATTTCTTGCCCTGCATCTTATTCTCATAGTCACTGTCATTTTGCTATCCTGCATGATAATATTACAGTAATAGCAATACTAATAACAGGCATCCCATCCAGCCCCCCCTCCCCACCCCATTGGAACATGGATAGAATCAGAGTCCTTTTTATTAGTCAAGTACGTTTCCATACAAGGAAGTTGCCTTGGTGGTGCTTTTAGAAGACATTGCAAAAAAACATACAACAATTAGCAAAGATATGTACAGAAAAGTAGGAAACACTAGATTGGCAATTGGGCAATGCAATAATCATGTGGTAATTAATTTTAACAGTAGCAGTAATGACGATAATTAAACATGTAATTATGTAAGTGTATGTATGTACATAGTAATAATTGTAGTAGATGATTGGACTGTGATAATGGAGCGCTGCTCTCCTCTCTGGAGGACGGTCCTTGTGCTTCTGTTCATCCCCGAAGGGCCGGCAGAAGGGGACAGGGGCACTTGCGTCCAATACGGGGCAGCAAACGGCCCCATTAGAGATGAAAGGAGGCGGCGGGGGCCCATCAAAGCCGCCCCCCCTGGAGGCCATTAGCATGAAAGGCCAGTGTCTGCCTCATGGCGGCCTGGGGGCGACCCGTGAGCCGTCGCTGCTCTATTCAGGACACTGCAGCTCTACTGAAAAGACCTAAACGGCATGAGGAACGTGATACCTGAATCCATTCGGCGTTTTAGACCAAAGTTCATGCACCGATAGAGATTGGCTGCATTGCTGCACTCGAGGAAAAACGCCAACATGAAGCAGACAGAGGCGGTGAATCGCAACAGGACTCACACAGAGCAATGCACCTCCACTTATTATTACATCCAAAATCTAAATGTTCAGGCTGAATCTTGCAGGCAGTTGTTGAGAGGTTTGGGGGTTGGACTCAGCCAGACAGTCATTGATTGTATGAGGTTAACTGGGGTCAGATAGACAAAGCTAAACTGAAACACTTTAAAAACACATAAATTTAACCAGAAGGCTTGGTTTACTGTAACTTTGCCCTTTTACTTTATCCTTTAGACCCAGTTGTAAAATTAACCAGAAATTAAGGAAAAGGTCAAGGTACTGAAAATGCCGACGGGCTGTATAATTTCCATATTATAGTAAACACCCTTATATCGTCATAAAGTCACATGACATCGAGATGGACATCTACACACCCTCATAAAGTCTGTTTTTGGTCAGTCAGCAACACAGGGAATTGGGACATCAGGTCTAGGCACTGGATTTGATTTAGTATGAACAGTGATTTCCAGCGGTGATACTTTTCAGGAGTAACTCAAGAATAAGGAGTCTCTATACAAGCGACTGGCTGAGTGTGTCCTCAGTCTGCTGGCAGACGGCTGGGACCCGTCAGCCTCCTGCAGGGAGGGAAGCACCGCAGTTCGCAATAAAGGCTGCAGGAAATAAACTTCGGAGCAATCCCAGGGACAATCAGATCCCATGTCGAAGGCCAGCTCTTTGATGGCACCCACTGGTGGTACCGGGGTGGGGGAAGCCGTCTGATGCTGCTCCCGTCTCTGCCACTTCAAAGCCCCCCAGCCTACATTATCACTGACATATCAGGCCCTGGATGAGATGGGGCCGTGGGCAGGGAGTCGTCGTCTGCAGGCCCTACCTTCACACAGACACAGAGTGTGACGTCTCCGACATTTACACAGAGACGTGCAGGAAAGGCACACGGCCTTTATTTAGGGTGTCAACAGGGGAGACGGTGAAAATCAGAGATATACTGACAACTGGGAGACAAAAAAAAAAAACGAGTTTGATTTAATAAGGTTCCATTGACCTCCATAAATAGCATCGAAACCCAGATCTGTACCTGAATGGGACTTTTCTTTTGGTCATGATTGCCTTATCAAATGCATAATAGACCATAATAATTACTTCCTTGATGTGCATATATAAAAATGTTGAACGTACTCCAGCATTATCACAGTTGTGACACGAACATATTTATGGCTCTGCCGAAAACAAAAATTAGATAACAAATCCAAATACTGTAATGGTGAGAGAGAAGAGATACCTCTATACGAGTAGTAAATTAAAAGTGTAAAAACTTTTACTGTTTAAAGTGATATCAATGAAAGTTTGAAGTAGGACCGACTGGAATCATCTAAGTGTGACATTTTTAACGCTTACATTTTTAAAGTTATTCAGATAGGGCTGCATAACGTGCCTTTTGCTAAATTTTTAATTATATGGACTTAAAAGAAACTAATATAGGTAGCTAGTGTGGAATAACTTAAGGTCAGAAGGTTTATAGGGTGGAAATCGGTGTGTTTTATAGTTTCATATTTAAGAAAAGCTTCGGAAACACTCTTTACAAAAGCTGCTACTTAAAGTATAATAAACTTAAAAACCCTACGGACCCCAGACACGTCAGCCCCTCCGTCCAGGCGCCTTTTAAGTTAACTTACAATCATCAGCCCCCATTCCTGACTGATTTTCGGCGCTGACATGAGACTTCGCAGATCAAGTCTATGGTTAGTGTTTCGAGGCGATAACGCGTCGAACAATCGCGTCCTTTTCAGTCGGCATACTAGTAAAGCACCCTATCAGTTTTCTTTCGGGGATGGGGGGTGGTTATCTGGTATAATCTACTGTGAACAGCTTTAATCGGCTCGATCACAAATTAGCCAATTGATAAGATAATTAGTGCCCTTCGGCTTGTGAATGGAGACGGGACGGGGCTGTTATCTGACTGGGGGGCGTCTCGGCCGCGCTGTATTTCGCCAGACTGCCGTCTCCGGGTCCGATGGGCCGCCGTGTCCGGCTAATAGGTCATTAAGCGCTACCTGCGACATCAAAGGGGCGTCGGGCTTTGATACCTGCCCGCCCGGACCAGGAGCGCCGCAGCCTCGCGTACTTTTATGGGACGCTAAAGCGAGAATCGCTTCTTTATTTTATTTCATCCCCCCATAAATACCCTTTAAGTTCCTTTAACTGCGTACTGTTTTCCTCGGTAGTTTGACGAGTCCCCCGAATTTTTGATGATTAAAAAAGAAACTGGATATGTCAGTTCGACCAGGAGTTCGTCGATAAAAAGCGCAATAAACCGTTTTAGCCTTTAATCCTCTGTACAGACCACCAATCTCAGGATCAATTGCATTATGATAAATCAATCAACATTAACTCCCCTCCTAAGCAACAATTCAGATGTATTGGCGCTAATCCACCGTCTCAAAGTTAAACAGCAGAAGAAGAAACCGTGGAATCTACTTCGTAAACGATGATTTAAAGTTTAGAAAGTACACAGGCACATTAAAAAAAGGTTCTTACCGCTCCTTGACAGATTGCTAAACCTGTATTTTAAGCTAGGATGCTGATCAGAATCTTTATTATTCGCCAAGGGCCAGGTGTACAATTTTCTTACTATTACATGTAAGGTTTGTTAACAAGGATTAATGTCTGTTACACTACATAATGTGAATGAAGCCATGCAGTGGCATGGTCATCAAGAACGAACTAAATTGCACGTTGCTTGTCCACCTTTGTGAGTCATAAAAACTTATGGGGAAGACGTAGTAGCGTTCCAGGAATTATTGTCATTTGTAAACCCCCCCATCTCATCCAAGAATGCTTTGGGGGGGGCTCGATGGAGGGAAGGGTGATGCAACCACAAGACAGTACAGACTGAAGTAGCTTGTCTCTCCATGCACACGCAGGTGAGCACACGCTCTCTCCCTCTTACACACACACACACACACGCTGCAGATAAGAGACTGTAGTGATGTGGGATAGCAGTGAAGAGTGGGAGATGGCCCAGACTCACTGGAGCCAGGAATTAATAGGCTCATTCAGAGTCGAATGAGACGTCTTAATTACCACACTTGTGAAAACTAGGGGGGTGGGAGTGGCAGGGGGAGGGAGCTGCCTTTGATCCCTGCTCAAGTGAATCACAAATGAAGAAGGGATCCCCTTCATAAATAGCAGAGCCCAGCTCCAGAGGCGAGTGACATCATTTCCACAGGCACATCTCCAGCTCGAGCTGCACAGGAGGACAAAGCAAGGCACACTTTCTCTGGGACCTGCACACTGCTCTCACTTCCAGCAGCTGGGAAACGGGGTAGCTTCTGTGAAAGTAGGCTGCAGCAGAATCTGTTGCTGTCAGAGCCAGGTTGCTTGCGATTCTTTTGGATTTGGGAACCATAACGAGGCCATGAAGGGCCCCTTCTCCATCGAATGGTTGTCCCAGAGCAGCTGTGATACAGCCAGCCAGACTACAAGGACCTCGGCTGGAACGTGGCCTTCCAGCGCCCAGGCAGGCCTGTGCAGCTCCAGTACCGCACCAGAGAGCCTTCCTGGCTTCTACTGCAGCAAGAGGGAGGCCGGTGCAGATGCCCAACAGACAGCACACGGCTCTCCTAGCGCCCAGGGCCAGGGCCCCAGCTCCAGTGCCCAGAGTGCACCCCACAACACCCAGGGTAAGCAGATACCTTCACTGAGCACCATCCAGCTGCCTAATGAACAACTTAGTAAGATACATTCCAGAAAAAAGGGTAAAAACTGGTACCTTTGCTTGTCACTGGGGCTGTACCCTCTAGGGTCTGCCAGTTTTACCCTTAGCTGTAGGTAATTGTACCTTTTAAAGTACAGAAATGGACTCGGAGGAACATTTCTGTACCACTTATGGTACATTAATGTTGTTTGTACCTTTGGGATGTTCCTCAGAGTCCATTTCCGTAGCTTAAAAGGTACAATTACAAGGGTGCAGCCCCAGTGACAAGCAAAGGTACAAATTTTTATCCTTTTTTTCTGTGAGTGTGGTATTTCACATCTCCGCTTTTGCTTATCCCATTTCTGCGATGTTAGAAGGAGATGCTGCACATCTACCCTGCAGGCTTTACTTCAAAAATAGTAATAATAATAAAAAGGCCATTGCAACCACCATTGGTGTCAGAGCCACAACTCTCCGGAACTTTTCATCTGCCCTAATTCACATCAGTGTCAGCTTTGATCTCAGGCTATACTTAAAGTGGGACGTATAGACATGGTTATTACATGGTTATTACATGTTTATTAAGGCTGTTCCTATCAGCATGTAAGCTTAACGGTCCTCAGTGTTGTGGCAGCAGTACCAGTATTGATGGCATTTTGCGCTCTCAACAAAAGTTTGTAACTGATTCTCTGTGCCCCTCCATCTGAACAGCAGAGGTAGGCTTCAGCAGCAGCGCAGACGAGGAGGAGACGTCAGGGTACGAGAGCGAGGGCGGCGGCTCCCCCTCGCGGGCCGTGGCTGAGAACACGGCGGCCGACTCCCCCGCCGCCAGCCGCCGGCCGCGTACAGCTTTCACCGTGGAGCAGATCAACCGCCTGGAAAAAGCTTTCAAAAAAAATGCATATCTTGGCAGCCATGACAAGGCAGAGCTGTGTCAGAGACTGCGGCTCTCCGACAAACAGGTCTGTCTGCTCTCTGCGCAGAAAAGCCCTTGCAGGCGACGTCGACATGCAGCTATTTCACAGACTAGTAAAAATGGGGAAAAAGATGGTTACACTTTACTTCAGGGAGCACAAATATTTAGTAACAAGTCGGTTACTAAATGCGTCATGATTCATTGATGATGAACGAGTATGAGGTCAACATTTAACGTTAATGTATTTAACTTGTGTTATTGATGACTTGTTCCTTCAGTAATTCACCACAAAAGTTTCCAGAATTAACAGATACAGTAACAAATATAATAACTGCTTGAGATAAAATGTGTCACGAATCATTAATGATAAACCAAGATGAGATCAGTATGTAACTAAGACTGCATTTGTGGTTAAGTACGTACTTAATAGTATACTACTACATAATGCCCCCCCCCCCCAAGGCTAATAACTAATCATTAAAAGAACAAGGTGTGCTATCTTTAGTGCTTGAATGCTGTTAAAATGGCATGGTGTAAAACATATCAGACATTTCACTTATTTATTTAACTGCACCTCTAATCTTACTGTTATCTGGACTCTAGATAAGGAACTGGTTCCAGAACCGGCGAATGAAGCTGAAACGGACCCTTCAGGATGCCCTGGCCCAAGCCTGCCAAGCGAAAGTTGCTTCCCAGCTGATGCACTACCCCGAACTGCAAGCTTTCAGGTCGTCTCCATATCCCAACTACTATCCTGTCCAGGAAACCACAGCCTCTTACCTACCTCCATCCGGCCTGCACTACACCTCATCTCCTGCAGTGGGCGCCATCCCTGCTTTGCCTGTTGACTCTCTCTACCAGTTCAGTGGTTTACCCTGCCTGGTACCACCCCCTGGAGGACCCCCACTCATGCCTTACCAGCCATACCCTCCTCATTACTAAAAACACTGGGTTGTGGCTGTGTGTAACTCTGGGGGCCTGTAACAAGAAGCTGGATTTCTTGCTTATCTAGATGGCTTGTTAGATTTAAGGTATACCAGGTTAAATAGACTTTAATTTTGTTAGTTTATAATTAGCCCAGACTACCTTAAATCTGACCGATAATCCAGTCAAGCAAAAAATCTGACTTTGTGATACAGGCGCCAGACCTTGTTGCTTTTCCCAATACATTTTATTTGTAAAGTAATGTTATAAAAAAGAGATTTATTGATGTATTAGTGATGGGTGTGATCTGAATATATTTTCCAGTGCAATTCAGCACTGTGGTTTCTGATATTCCTTGTGTTAGAAATTTACATGTGTGCAATGGACAATCTCAGCCTATTTAAAAACAGAATTGAGTATACTGTTCAGCATGTAATTCTTTCTCTTACATTTATTTTTGTTGTAATATTGTATTTGCTATTTAAATGCTAATTGTACATAGTTATTCAGTGTCCCTGTGCACGGAAGTAAACATTTGCTTAAAATAAAAAAATATAAATTTTTCTTGTGTTTCGTGAGTTTTTGTGAAACCATAGAGGAGGTTATAATGGCAGCGTGAAGCAACATCCTACGCACAGTGTTTTTTATCCCACTATAAGAAATTTCACTGCCTTTTAAGTACCGTATACCAAAATTAAAATAAAACTGCATTGTGTCACGCCAGTTGCATGACAGCTGGTTACCCTGTTTTTCTAGCCGCCTGGACTTTTTCCATGTTTACATGAAAATGTGTCGATCGGAATAAACGCAAATTCGTTAGCTTAATTACACCACGTTCGTTTTTTAGTAAAGAGGTGCGCAAACTGAAACACATCGCACTATCAACTTTACTAAATATATCAAGCATACAGAATGCGGATAGTATTAGAAACGACGAGAAATCAATATCCGGGTGCGCGTGAAGTGCATTCATTGCGTTAATATTGGCTACCTGTCAGATCCAGGCTTGTTCTGAATTGAACATTATAGTAACTTGATTGCTTTTTTTACTGGGATATTTTTTAACTTTTGAAATGCCGATAAAACGTGTAATTAGGAAGTATTTGGTTACCAAATGACGGACACTTTCAGGGAGCATTATAATCGGCCTTTGTTTCAGTGGGAAATAGATGCGAAACGCTTGACGCCGCATTCCTTACAAAATGGCGGCCTTGTAAGATAAAGTATTCCGATTAATTTACATTTAGATAATCTGAAAGATAGAGGTTACCCTCGAAATATGACATTAAAACTAAAGTCGACATTTATAGGACCCATTAAATAGATGTGTTTAAATCCGATATCGATTTATATCGGGAGGAATGCATTTAACCGGAATTCAGCAGACACTCTTTTCCTGACCAGCTATACAAACTAAAATTAAACGAAAAGATTTTTATATTGTGAAGTTTAACGTAACTGACATCAACCCCAGAAATATTAATTTATTACGGCTACTCTTCTTTTGCATTTCTAGCTACATTGGTTTTTTAAAGTTGACCATCATAATCTGTATGGTGCAGCTCCTATCGCGCAAAATCGAACTTGTTCTTTATTTCATTAAACGCGAAAGAGCATTAACCAAATTTTCCCTAAGTCGTTAATGAAGACTACAGAATACATGACCTTGAATCAATAAAAATCCTGACGTATACCAGTAAATACTAAATATATCCAGAAATATATTTACATATTGCACATTCCTAAACCGTTTTGCAAGCGGTTTCTACACCGCGACTTCAAGCTGGTCCAGCTAAATATGACGTGATGGAGTACGTTCGCTGATAAGTCCGACAAATGATTTTGGGCTGGTAACTTGTAGGACAGTTGAGTCACTCAGTGCTTAATGGGCATTACAACAGGATTCCACGCATCATTGTTTGGAATAAAAATTATAAAAAAAAATCTGTAGTAGTTTTCTCATGCCATTGATTACATGCGGTATGCGCATCCCGTTAAACGCGCACCTTTGCTAATGAACCGGAGCCCAGCACTGCAGTTCTTCCCAGTATAAGCAACACAGATGGGAGAACATTTGCTCTCAGCAAGATCACATCTAGCAACACCCACAGAATCTGATAGCACTAGGACAGGCAGTAAACTAATGAGGCCGGTTACACATTTCTTGCTGAAATATCTGCATTGGTGACTTTCTGTTCATTATCATCATAAAAACAATTTCTAAGATAGCAGAAGGAAACAATTATTCACATGGTATTAACCACTGCTATGCCCAACCAATACCCCCCACCGAAGAATTGCCTAATCAATTCAGATCAACCGCATTATGTTTTAGCTGACAACCAAATTACTCACCTTGGACCACTTTATCCTTAGCGATTCATGTAGCCACACTGCATACTTATGGTTAACCAAGGTAATATTTTGTCAACACATTTCAAAGGAACTTACCGTTTTCCTTAAAGTGCTTCCAACCTTAGGACAAGGGACAAGGGAGATTGTACCGCATGCAGCCACACGCGAGAGGCCATCATTTTGATTCTGCAGCAGTTTATCTATATTCATTCCTGGGGTGGAAGAGTCACAGAAATCCACTACCTGCACATTCTACTTCTTCACCTCTTAACACACCACAGATATAAAAGTAATGCCTCTGCAATTAGAGGAAGCAGCTCTGTTTCTGAAACAGCTGGTGACATTTTACTGTTTTCTATAATACAAACCACCCATAACAGCTGATCCAGTACAGGGTTTTGCTGAGCCTGGAGCACATTCCAGAAGTGACAGGGGCCACCCTGGATCTCAGGACACACACGCTTTGGAAAATTTAGTGTCACCATTTCACCAAACTGCATGCTGTGGCACTGCAGAAGGAACATGTACAACCCATGTACAGCGAATCACAGGCAGGTTTTGACGCTACAGTGCTATTGACTGAGGCAGCATTCCTCCTATGATGCAGATCAATAAGAAAACAACCCAGAAATACTGTTTTGTAAAACATGGTTTAAGAATTTAATTTCAGTATAAAACATTTTTGAAGTTTTAGGCCAATCAATTTTTCACCTTCTGTCAAACAAACTAAAACATACAAATTCTCCTTTTTGGCATTTTTTTTTCTCTCCGAAATAATACAACTTAAAATCTAACACTTTCACCTTTTGCTACAATTACAAAAAATAATAATAAAATAAAAATAGAAAGCGAAAGCATCTGAACTCCCGGTCTGGCCTGTTCTCGCCACCTGCCATGTCCCAGCTGTAACGAGAGCCAGACAAACTCAGGGGCCCACTCCTTTCTATGCCGTTTTCTGCTGACCCTTCTTCCCAATCAACGACTTATGGATGTGTGGAATCACACCTGCAGGGAAAGAAAAACATGAGAATGGGGGCATGGGGCCAAAGCGCCGACATTTATCTTCTTCTTGACAAGCCAGATGAATCACACTATAAGCCTGGCTACTGGCAACCCACCTCCTCCAGCAATGGTGGCCTTGATGAGAGAGTCCAACTCCTCATCCCCACGAATGGCCAACTGCAAGTGACGGGGAGTAATACGCTTCACCTTGAGGTCCTTTGAGGCATTCCCAGCCAACTCCAAAACCTGTATGAGCACAAACCGTAAGCTGCTGGCCAGGACAGCAACAGAGCAGTTAGGGCTTCATTACTAAAGGGATGGCATCACCATTCAAATAAGAAGAACCTGGAAATGCAGAAATGCAGTTCTTTCACCAAGCATATAATCTTTAACAGAAATAATGTGCATGCAGAGCCGCTGCAGTTTCTTCAACACATCAGTCACTGAAACTGCTCCATTAAAAATGCATTTGATCTTCACACTAATCTATCAATTTCCTGTTCTTTATGAAGCCTGCCTGCCTACAATGACTCAATGCCTGCCAGGAAACAGGTCACCTGCAATACTGTGAATCACAACACTGCCACCTGCCTCAGAGTCACTACAAGCAGGCCCCAGACGGTAAATTTGACGCAACCCCTTACAAGTAATTTCAGAAACCCGAGAGATCAACACCAGCCCATATGACAAATACTTGAGGCAGCAATGACTGTTTAGTTCTTTCCTCCCCCTCAGCAGAATATCAAGAAGGATCTGGCTGCAGACCTCACCTGTGAGTAAGCCTCCTGTCAGTAAATCTCATGGAATTATGGACTTTGCATTCTGATGTAAAAGTTGCCCCTAAGACTAAGGACTTAAATACCATTGCCTATGATGTTTTAAAAGAATCTTCTCCCAGCTAACGTTATGTATGTTACTACTTGTCGAGAAAAAAAAAAAAAAGTTTCATCAGTGAAGGACTTCATTAATCACCTTCTATGCACACTGTAAAAAAAAAAAAAAAACTCTTGCTTAAAAACATTTTTGTCAGTTATGGTCTTTTTAAAATAATAATAAAAAAAGTAAAAATGTTTACTAAACATGACTTAAATAATCAGTGTACGAAACGTATGGAAAAACAGCCCCATTAAATTAGATCTATGAATGGATCTTTTTAATAGATAAATGTTTTAACATGTAGTACTTAACATGCAAGCATATTGCAGGCATTTTTTTCTAAATGCAATTGTACCAGCTGCTGTAGGTATACTGGTGAAAGGTTTAATGAATACTTACTAATTATTAAAACGATAATATTCTTGGTGGCATTATCATTTCTATTAATTGTCACTAACTGCACATGTGTCATCACTAGCACTGTGAACAGAGGTGCAGGTTTGAATAGTGTTGGTGGAAAAAGGGGGCAATGGATATTTTTGCAACGGGTCTCAAAGTTTCAGTTCTGGCAGAGATCCTGCCTTCCAAACTGAGTTGTGCATCTATATGAATGTAAGACAAAAAAAATCTGTCATCACAATCAGCAATCATATCAAAACATTTCAACACACGAATACTCTATAAATACATTTATCTTAGACAATGGAAACAAAGTGATTATTTTCTTATTCACGCTATATTATGCACAGATAAATGCAAAGAAAATTTAGTATTAGACAGTGATGGATAAAATGTGTAGACAGAACACCAATATCACTGGACGTACATTGCTCTGTGGGGGATTTAATCTGCGTCTCTAAATAAAACTGTGGATGTCCCCCCTAGTGCTTTGTTCACTTTAACACTGTATTCATAAAAGCTGCACTAATACAGGCCTTAAACATAAACCCATTTTAACTCCAAAATGAAGATGCCGAACCAATTCACCGTCTCTTCGTCTTCCGTGCCTGTCATTTGCATAATTTCTTTACCCTCATACAAGATTTACTGACAGAGGTGGTTTACTCACAGGTGAGGTTTGCAGCTGGACCCTTTTGAGAATATCACCACTAGGGGGCTCCAGCCCTGAACTTCCAAATTTAACCCTTGGTATGAACTGATGCATAGACAGAAATGCCTTAACTGACAGATTCATCCAGGACCCTTCATTTTACTATCATAAGATATATCCAGTTGACTGATGCGGACACCAAAATGATAAAAAAACCCAAAGGATGAGCTTCAGCTGCAAAAAGGCACTATTATGGGCCCAAAAGGGTATTTGTTATACTTATTATTTCCTATTCTGTACCACAGCAGTGGAGCAGTTTAAATGTTGTTCTGAAGTTTGTCTTTAACAATCACACCAGATTGTTTCCATCCTAGCAACTTCAGGAAAGCTGGACACCACATGGGCACATGGCAACGCACACACAAAAAAAGAAATGACTTTAAAATCCCACTTTAAACCGATACTTTTTATAAGTGTATTGTGGGACAGGAGCAAGAATTAGCTTGGTGTTCAGCTAAAACAGCAGCCAAACAGCAATGTCACCTCAGCAGTGAGGTACTCCAAGATGGCAGCACTGTAGACTGCAGCCGTGGCTCCAACACGCCCATGACTTGTTGTGCGGGTCTTCAAGTGTCTGTGGATACGACCCACTGGGAACTGACAGCAAGTGAAGCACAGAATCAATCCACTGCCTTACACAATGCTTCATAAGGAATCATTTTAGTCATTCATTCCAGACCATGCATAAAAGCACAGTACAGTTACCACTAAAATATGACAAACTGACCTGTAGTCCTGCCCTTTGTGAGCGGGATACTGCTTTTGCCTTGGCTTTGCCACTGTCCTTTCCAGCCTTTCCTCCTGCCTTAGGAGAGGGAGAAAAACAGCAGCATTTGAATATATCCACCTAGATGCATCACAGCTTCTGTGCTGCGATATGAATGGAGAACAAATAAAAATACTGAGACGGGAAAACAATAAAATCTCATTTTACACATTTGACAAGGATTTCAATTTGCACATAGATGACATTCTCAAGAAGATATCACGCTTTTAAAATGAGTCTGACTGTTAATATTTCAACAGTATAAAGGCATAAATGAAACATAAGCCCAAATAAATTTAGTGACTAAACTCAGAACTTGAGAATCTGGAAAATTTAAATAGAGGAAATACTTTTACAGAAATATTTCAAATGTGTATTCTTGAGGAATTTTTATATGAAAAACATCCACCACATGTGGGTTTAAACCAAAAGCATGTTAAGTATGAATTAAATAAAACCCCAGGAATATCAATTTCACAATGCAGTCCAATACTTATAACACTTACTTATAATAAATAAGAGTTTTTCAAGCAAAAAGAAAAAAAAAGATAAGCTTCCTTCGCCACTTTGTATATACTGTATTTGACCACCACATAAAGCATTAAGTAGTGAAGGATGAGAAGATTCTGCGAGTTCAAAATGAACGTCAAGATTTTGAGATCACCAACTGCTAGTATGAAAGATGGCAGATATTAGATGGCACAGTACTGTGGGAGAAGCTGAGAGAATACTTAACTTAAATTGAACCACCCTGCTGTTTTGTCTAAGCAACGTACACTTATAACTGTAAATACAGCACACAATCCAGGAAGTGTCGGAAAATTCGCTTTAATAAAGACATCGTGCAGTCAGTTCCACTTCAAATCGATGCTGCTGGTTTACTCGCAGCATAAAGTTTTACTTTTGCACAGAATAATAGAAAGTTGGGTGCAGCACAGAGAAGCTCTCTTACGCTCGACAAACACGTTTGCCATATAACAACCCTGATCATCTGTCAACGCCACTACAGAGAATAAGGGATTAACATAACATACTCAACAAAGTACTTAAAAACCCACATTCAATCGTACCACATAAAAACAACACTTTAACACAATATAATAGTATTGCTACCTTAGGTAAATATCTAACAGACCGGGCGCGTTTGAGTGGAGAAAACAGACCGTTAGTTATTCGGGAATCGCCAGCAAAAACTACCGGTTTCCTCTCGTCAGATAATGCAAGTCTTAAAAATACGCGCTTACATTTCAACAGACAGTACTCCAATTCTAAAAGAAAAACTTTTTGAAATTCCAACTCAAAATAAAAGCCAACTTGTAAACATTGCGTAAACCACTTCCATAGGAATAATGACAATCACTTTCCCGCCAACACAGCCCTCTCGGTCGCAGGACCTACTAAATGCTTTAAAAACTCTTCAAACTAATCCAAGAAAAAAATACATATGCTGAAAATAATGAAATTAATTTGGCCATATTCATGGAATAAAAGAAAATTAATCCTATTAATTGTCTATTAAGAACGAAAGTTAGAATCCAAAAAGAGTGGTTAAAAAGACGCACCGGAACCCATGGACGAGCCAGCCACCAAAGATTGAAATTAAAAAAATATCACAGTCCATACTGAAAATATTATTAAATTAATTTTATAACTGCATAGTTACGGAAAATCCTTAGCTAGGCGGCAGCTAACTAGCTAAATTGGCTAGCGAGTTATTTCGCCAACATAGCTGCCAGTATATTCAGTCAGCGCAAGTTCACCCTCTCGGTAGTTTCATTTCATTCTCATTTGTTTCCTTTCTTAACACGTCCTCCGACTGATAACGGCGCAAACAAGAACAAACACGACAGAATATAAATGTACCATTTTCACCGTCAAGTTGAGCGCTGCGTTCGTCTAGAATTAGCGAGGTCCGAGGCAATTTTCTTCTCCACACAATAAACCCCTTGGCAAGCCTGTGCGCGAGGACCCTCGCGAGCGAAACGACTGGCCAATAGGAGCTCTGAATGTTGGTTTGAATAATCCATCACGCCAATTACATTATTGTTTGTACAGTATCTACCATCCCCCCACTTCCAACTGCTTTTTGCGCACGGACCTACAATGGC
This sequence comes from Boulengeromyrus knoepffleri, assembly GCA_026770805.1. Taxonomy (NCBI): domain Eukaryota; kingdom Metazoa; phylum Chordata; class Actinopteri; order Osteoglossiformes; family Mormyridae; genus Boulengeromyrus; species Boulengeromyrus knoepffleri. The sequence continues at coordinate 30,071,683 of JABJVO010000115.1, forward strand.
AGGGTAGCGTGCGACAGTAAATACAGCGATGCGTTAGTCAACAAAACTGCGAATGTGTGACTATTTTTGAAGTCAACGGTGCAACGGTGGGTGTGGATGAATAATACAGAATGTGTGAAAGTAAAGTGGTATCTGGATGGGAGTATTCTTTCGAAAAAAACGATTCATGCCTGAGCTATTTTATTGCCTTTATGTGTCATGTAAAAGGCGACTAATGGCGTAGATAAAGAATGCTATCGCAAAGCTAACTTAGAAGCTAGTTAAAATTGCATGTGACATTGTACATTACAAACTGGGTATAGTGGTCAACAACAGTCTTTCAAAGTCACACTTTTGTTTAAAGAAAAAAGACTCAAGAAACTGGTTGTATTGGGCTAAAGAATGAAAACACTGCCGGATCCAATGAATTTCGTGCCGGTGAAATGACTGGGCTGTGGAGAAAACCGCATGACTTCATGCATCTATCACGCTGTGTGTCACCGTTGCAGGCTGATGCTTGTGGTATGATGATGTGGGGTGTGTTTTAATAGAACACACTGCCCCTTGATAAAATGGAGAAACATTTTAATGTACATATTTGCTGATGATTTTGTGTATCAGTCTGCAGATTGTTTTCTGCAAATAGATGTTTTTCAGCTGGGTTGTTATGCCTGACTGAATGCATTACTATGAAGCTGATACCAACAACATATAAGATAAAGATATACCTTTTGAGGTATGTGAAAGTTAGGGTTAGACTGGTGTTGCACTCAGATTGCAGAAGGAAAAGGGTGTTCTCGTTCTCGCTGTAACCCACCAAATTTACTCAGAGGGATGAGTAATCTATACTTTTGTACATATGTATTTGCACCAGTTCTCTGTACTACTATGGTATATACCAGTTAGATGTACAGAATAATGGGGGCGGTGTGGTTGTGTTCGGAAGGTTGCTGGTTAAAATGAGAGCAAGATGGCATATGTGTAAAGAAATTTTCAGATGTACTTTTTCAAATGGCAAATAAATCATTATAAGTAATACATTAAAAACCAGTGTGCAAAATACCCATCAATATTCGGGGGGGGGGTTGCACAATACTGACCTTGAGACCCCCTTAAAATTTTGCTTTTGAGGCTTTCAGGGGGTCTCATGGATTAATCGGGGTTGTCAGACCCCCCAGTATTTCACACACTGATTAAAACAATGCACAGGTTCAGAATTCTACAGGAGTTCGTTAACTTAGTCATGATGTATATTCCAAATTTGTCAATAACATATATCTACACATATGTATGGGATCCAGATGAGTGGCCTGTGTCTAGTTGCTGTGAGGTAGAACAGTGACACAGGAATCCATACAAGCCCCCTTTCAGTTCAGAGAGTACAAGGAGCTAATTACATACAGGAAAAATTAGCAAAACTAATGCAGGACAAGCAATACAAGTGAAAAGCAGATCGGTATAACTAAATCTAACATGCCTGACATTTAAAATGTTTATGTGTATATGTATTGTGTGTGTCTGTGTGTGTGTGTGTGTGTGTGTGTGTATATACTCCCTATACTGACCCTATATAAAATCAAGCATATCAGAGTGGAATTTGTGTTTGGCAGAAGTAGTCTAAGTAGAGTAAAAATTTCATTACATAGTGGAACTGACTGTTAACTGTGCTTACGACAAAAACACTCTTGAATCATGAATATGAAGAGCATTCTCTCAAGATTTTTGGCCTGGTTTCATATTTCACTTCATTATCCAGCTTTGTAGTTCGATATTGGATTAGGATCAAGTTTGAAACATCTAAATTTAATTAAGAACTGCTTATATGTTCTAATTAAGTTCCTTGGTTTTACTTTAAAAAGTAACGTTGTGAGCACATTGTATATAAACAGCAATTAGTAAAGTTTTGGGGCTGGTTGACCTAAATAGTATAGATTTTAATGGCAACAAAATGGTATTTTTGTCACAATGAATTTCAAATGAGTTATGAGTCACTAAATGAGCTGTAATGGCTGAGATAGTTTAACATACCAAAATATTACATTAAACTTAGTGTGAAATGTTTTTGCTAAAATTGCTGAATTGAGCAGGATTGTGCAGTGGGTAGCACGTCATACATCTGGAGACCAGTGTTCAGTTTTTTGTGTATGGAATTTGCATGTTCAACACATGTTGTGGCTCCAAAAACATGCTAAAATGAATTGAAGTTGCCAGACTCTCAGTAGGTGTGTATATATATATGTGCCCTGTGATGGGTTGGTGCAATGCCCTGCATTATTCCCTGCCTTGCTGCCCTGCTTCCGGAATAGGGTCCCATCTCCTGTGACCCTGTATAGGAGATGAATGAATGAATTGAATTATACATTACCAATGACTAAAATAATACAAACTCATATATGACAATGACACAATTTTAGCATTGTAATTGGCATTTATATTTTGATATGATGAAAGTCAGATGATTTGGGGAGCTGGCAGAGGCATATTCATCAAAATTATTCCAGTTTTTCGCATTCCGTAAATATTATTGTTACATATATGTAAAATGGATATCAGTGTTATTTCGTACTGTATATATTCTTCTGTTTTTTTCTAAAACATATTAAAGTTGTGCCCCATGATTGCTAATTATATTTTCCTGGGTTGCTTTGAATGTACCATGCACTTCCTGGCTCGTGTTCTCGTCAGTTATCACAACCTACACAAAAACGCCAAACAGTAGAATGAAAAAAACCATAAGTTGATTTTGTGCAAAACCAAAATGTCGATGTCATTTAGAAGACTTTGTAGTGCCTAATGTGTACTGCTCCAATTAAATATTTATTATTATAAGTAGTGCAATTTTTATGCACACAACCCCAAACAAAAATAGCAATATGATTTTTTTTAATACAAACTACTTAGTAACAGATAATAAAATAATGTCCTAATGTATCTTGCTCTTATTTATTATTATTATAAAATTTGATGATTTAATAATTGCATATTATATCCACATAGCTTGATGTGTCAAAAACTCCCCAATCCCAGCTATGGAAACTAAGCAAACATTTATGGGGCGGGAGGGGGGGTGATGTCACCATTGTTACAGTCACATAGTCCAGTAAACTGCACTACATAGAGTAGAAGGAGCAGGGACTGGGCCTCGGGAGACTAATTACATCTACTGGTGAATACTGCTGGAACACGCGATGGAACATCTGTGCTCTGGATACAGGTGCAGAACATGGAGAATATTGCATATGAAGAAACGGGTTACATGGTTCTGTATGGGGGAAACAGCACGTATGGAGATGATCTTGACAGAAATTTTAGTAACTGTGACCCTCACCTGGAAAAGCAGTGGGAAAATGAAATGATAACAGGTTATGGATTCATAAGTTAGTCGATTGCAAGGCCAGTCATGAAGGAGTTGCAGAAAAAAAAAAAAAACATGAGGATTAGTAACCAAAGCAGCCACACGTGCAGGATTACCAGATGTAAAATGATCCTCTTTGTGCGCATTTGTTATTCTGTGGGTTTGAATAAGTTAAACTGTTTCTCGCTCTAATGAAGAGGGAGGAGATTATTAAAACAATGTGAAGCTGGCACAATTTCACCTCACAGGGCAGAGACAGAGAGTTCTGTCAGTTGAAGTCCCGTAAGGTGTTGTTGGCCAGAACTTGTCATGCCCTTGAGCAATGCAGTTAATCTTAAGTACTCCAGTGAAATACTGAGAATAGTAGGTGTACAAGTATTGAAAGGTGTTTTGGGTCAAAATCTAGGTTTAAGTATTAAACGTAATGGATCATGACTGTGATACAGACAGCTGGCTTAAATTAGATTTGGTGTGAAGACTCGTGATTTAGGAGGTCACTATCCATCTTTGTTAATGGATAAAACATATCCCTTGTTTTAAACAAAAGCATCAGAAAATAACCGACATAATAAGCTTTTAGTGTGTGATTTTTTTTTCGTGTTACCGGAAATGTCTCATAAACGATCATTTAGAGTCACGTGATTGAATCAATCATTGTGTGAATAAAAGTATCTATGGAAGAATCATAGGTTCAGACATAGTAATACCGTCATCATTCTGTCAGAAGGTAAGATTTTCTATGAAGGGCTATTCAGTCTTCGTTGGCAGCAAGTGTTGTTTGAAGGGTACTGACTTTCAGATAATATAAACCGAACCACGGTATATCTTTTGTCTACGAATAATACACATGACCAGAAAATAGTAATTGACAAGAGCCACTTGCAGATGTTCCCCGGAAATAAGGTAAAGTAATGGCCGGTTTCATTGACACATGTCTTTCGCACCGCGTACACTCTATGGACAGTAATTCAGCATGACAAGACAGGACGACCAATAACAGCGTAAGAAATAACGGCATTTGCTACGTCATTGCAGAAGCGTGAACCAATTAAAAAAGAGATTGGGAGAAATTGTTGTGTCGGATTAAATAATTCTGACCAATGGTATCGGAATATATGGATAACAAAGATATGATTGGCGAGGGAAATGGAGCTACGAGGAGACAAATGCTAGTTTTGCGGTTGTAATTGGCAGGATCGAAGCCAATGTGAGGGCGATGGGCGGGACCGCACGGTGTCCGCCAAAGGGGTGTAAACGGGGGAAAGATACGCAGGAAGGAGAAGCTGGCTGCTGGTGGTGAAGATGGCGGATGGAGACAGCGGGAGCGAGCGCGGTGGAAGCAGTGGAGGCGGGGGTGGCAGCGGCTTCCAGCATTTCCAGAGGGAGCAGGAAACCCAGGAGCTGGCGTCCAAGAGGCTCGACATCCAGAACAAGCGCTTCTACCTGGACGTGAAGCAGAATTCGAAGGGCAGGTTCATCAAGATAGCGGAGGTCGGAGCCGGGGGCTCCAAGAGCCGCCTGACCCTCTCCATGTCCGTGGCGGCCGAGTTCCGCGACTATCTTGGGGACTTCATTGAACACTACGCCCAGCTTGGGCCGAGCAGCCCGGAGCAGATCGCGCAGTCCTCCGGGGGCGAGGACGGCGGGCCGCGTCGGGCCCTGAAGAGCGAGTTCTTGGTCCGAGAGAATCGAAAATACTACCTCGATCTGAAGGAGAACCAGCGGGGAAGGTTTCTCCGGATCCGACAGACGATCAATCGCGGGCCCGGCTTCGGGGTAGGGGGCCCCGGAGGCGGCATGCAGGCCGGGCAGACGATCGCCCTGCCGGCGCAGGGCTTGATAGAGTTCCGAGACGCCCTGGCCAAGCTGATAGATGATTATGGCGGGGACGACGAGGAGCTGACAGGCGGCGCCGCCGCCGGGGGCTACGGCGAGCTCCCGGAGGGCACATCGATCATGGTGGACTCCAAGCGCTTCTTCTTTGATGTCGGGTCCAACAAATACGGCGTGTTCCTGAGAGTCAGTGAGGTGAAGCCGAGCTACAGGAACTCCATCACGATTCCCTTCAAAGCGTGGGGCAAGTTCGGCGGCGCGTTTTGCCGGTACGCCGAAGAGATGAAGGAGATCCAGGAGAGGCAGAGGGATAAAATGTACGAGCGGAGAGAGGAGTCGGAAGGGGAGGACGTGGACGACGACTGACTGCGGCTCACCGGGCTCATTAGAGAAATAAAATGTAAAAGAGAAAAAATCCGCTGAAGTCCACCACAATAGAGTAATGTTTCCGAAATGCAGAAATGACATAATGTGCATGACAAATCGAACATTTAATAATACAGACAGGGATGCGTTGTTTTAAAAGCAGAGTTATATGATAACAGTGTTTTTTTTGGACATAGATTGGTTAAAGAGACGAGTATCTATAACTTAGGACATATCCCATCATATCCCATGGGTTTGTCCTCCAAGCAAATCGATCAACTCGCAAATGACGCATTTAGTTGTTTTTTTTTTCTCTGAGAAAAATATTTTAAGTGCTTAAAACCTGGATATTGATTCTAAACAAATATTTCATAGTCTAGTTAAGTGATGCCCTCGACGAACGGAGTGAAATAACCAGCATTCATTTTATTACCATTATTAGCGAGGTCTGTCCTGCGCAGAACAAGTTTGTAATGATCGCATCTACAAGGACTTTCCGGCTGTCCGTTAATGGAACAGCAGTTAAATGTTTCTAACAGATCTATCACTATTAACCAGAAAATTCAGCGACAAATACAGTAGGTATACATGAGACCAATTTGGTTGGAGGGGATAGATGAAATAGTAACTAACAGGTACCAACTTTGTTGCAATAGCTCTCGACGGTAAAGATCGGCTGCATAAACAGATGTGGAGATTATGGGACGAAGCGCTTGATTTACATTTTGCTTTCGAGTTTAAGGGAGGATTTAGATGCGTGATCACCTGCGAGTGACCGGCGTAGATGAGGTTTCACCGAACGCCTGCAGAATAGCTGCGATGTCTGTATGAAGTACAGACCGTGTGCTTCAGAGTCGTTTTAAAGCTGCTGGGACGTAAAAGAATTACTGACGGGAGGGAGAAGAGCAAAGCAACACGTGTCCTGCGCCCCCCCCCCCCCGTGCGGACACCCGGAGCATCATTACTACTCTTCAAGTTTATAAGAACTTACTACTGGATGTGTGCTTTTTTGGGGGGGGGAGGTGTGTCGGGGGTCATCTAAGGGGAGTAACAGATCAACAGATAGCTTGGACCTTGATATAAGGTAACATCAGTCATTCTTTTACTTCGAAATGTTTTAGCGACTGATCAGTTTGAATCAATGGAATTAAATCCCAGAGGGGGACTGCAGCGCACCTTCTGTTGGACAGATGGATGAATGGGTTAAAAAAAAAAGCAAACAGCTGAAAGATTATAGTTAAGAATTGAACAAACCAGCATAACATATTTTTAAATACTTTAAATGGAAAATATATAAATCACAGAATTATAAGAGATTGCATAACAGGCTTATTTGATAAATTAAGCTTGGATACAAAGTTTGTCTATGTGGATTTTTTTTTTATATTCATATATATATATATATATATATATATTCTGTAAGGTCGTCTTTTGTGTCAAAGATAGTATGGAGGCCTATGCTTCAAAATAAATCAGATGTTTTGATAGACAGCAATTTCTAATTTTCCCCTTTTCCTTTGATTTCATGCTCCCCTAATGGGCTTTCGCCTGTGTGACCCACCCTGTTTTAAAGGAATGTTCCGCTCTGTCATGTTGAAGTTAGCTTCAGGATGGCTGCAGGGCTGACAGCAGCATGCCGCTGGATGTGTTCAGGGGCTCCTTCCAGTTGTTTGAATTGTGCATGCTTATTCATGTTTTCAACTGCCTTGTGTTAATTTATTGCTTATTCTGATTTACTGTGTCGGCCTATTAATCACCTGTGGGAAAGAGAAGAATTGGAGTGAGGAAAACATTTCTGGGTCTCAGCTGCACCTTGAGATGTAGAAATCTGTATCTCCTGTCGAAATTGAGAGATTTTCCCTTCCTAGAGGGCTGTTCGTATAATCCTCCAGTCTTTAATTTCTTTTCTTCACACACTCTTCTGCATAAAAGCATTTCTTTCAGGCCATTTGGGAGCAATAGTGTGTAGCCTGAAATGGCAGCTGTTTCAGTCCTATGCTCTGCTGTACGTTTCTGCCTGGTTCCTTTAAGTAATTACATTTTTATTTGTTTTTTTTTTTTAATTTTTGCTGAGAAGAATCCGTCTGAGCTGGTCAGTGGAAAGAATTTGGATGTGGAAGATGAGACCTGAAAGACGAATAAAATGGAGATGCGTGTGAAATGAACATGTTTCATTTTGGCTCCACAGAGTTTCAGAAACGGAGCCAAAATGGCTGCCTGGGGTGTTGGGGGAGGTTCGCTGTTATCCAAAATTGTGTAAAGCATTTTTGCCGGGCATGAAACAGGGCAGTTAAGGTGAGACTGCACGCTTTAGCTCTTAATCGGGCTCCGGGGCAGTTTGACGGTGCTCTTGTTACTGTCAGTCGGAGGATTGGGTTGCCTTTGTCACTGCTGAGAGCTGCGGGAAGCAGACTTTCCCGCAGACCTCACAGGTGATGGCAGACGTTGATTATGCGACGCGTGTGAGTGATGCGGCTCCTATAGTTTCACATACAGTTATACTAACTCCTAAGTCCTTCACAGACTGATGGAAACTGCCATAGCCTCCAGTCAGCTTCACGTGTCTTAAATGCAGTTTTTTCTTAACCAGGTTATGGAGGCAAGTAAGTGACCTTGTCAGGGGTGTGTAGATGGGAGGGAAAGGATCCAAACGAGTATCACTCGTCGTAAAAGGTTGGATGCGTGAAAGTCATTTACGATTGTGATTTAGTGGACAGGGCTTTCTTCGCTATTCATGGAAACATAAGGTGGACGTCAAACAGGAACGTACTTTGAAACCATTGTTCTGTCAGTTGTGTCTGCAGGTGTTAGTGATCAGCTGTTCTTCAGCAAGCTGATCTCTTATACCTTGATAAAATCATGTCTCTCGGACAGAGGGAGGCTTGTAAGGGTGACGCAGCAGGAACAGCTGCGGGCTGCACTCGGTCACAGCCCACCTCCCTCCGTCAGCTGTCGCGGTGCCCCAGAATGGTGCGGGGGGTTGGGGGGGGGGGGTGTACTAGCGTTTAATTGGCCCAGGAGGGTGGGAGAGAATAAGAGGTGACCCCTTAGGTGATGTTACTGAAGGTGGGTCTAAGACGCGTGTAAGACTTATTGCTGCATCTGCCATTGGAGGACATGCTGGCTGGGATGTGTGTGGTGGGGGGGGGGCGGTGATGACAGCCGGCCGGGGACAGCCAGTCACACAGCTGTGCTGCTGTTGCCGTGGATACATAGGAAGGGCCAGGCGGGGCTGAGCCGTTAGGCTCCTGGGAAACACTGTTCCAGTAGGATGCTCGGAACTGGTGTCACGTGACTGTAAAGACGTGGTTCAGCGGCACCTTTTCCTTTCTCAGAACTGGCAGCATAGTGTCACAATGGATTCGGAGAATTATTCCCATTTGCGTCCTGATTGCAGGACGGGAGGTCAATTAGACTATCAGGTTATTTCGCCCCTCCCTCACTGCCCAAATTGTGTCCGATTACTTGGCTCTGGGCTGAGTCCACCCATGCTGTCAGGATCCGTCTCACTATGAAATCCAGGCGCCTGTTACTCCTGCGTCGCTTTGAGGGCACCCCAGTATGACGACTGACCCGCTACTCTCACTCTGGGCACCCCAGTATGACGACTGACCCGCTACTCTCACTCTGCACACCCCCAGTATGACGACACCCGCTACTCTCACTCTGGGCACCCCAGTACAACGACTGACCCGCTACTCTCACTCTGCGCACCCCAGTATGACGACTGACCCGCTGCTCTCACTCTGCACACCCCCAGTACGACGACTGACCCGCTACTCTCACTCTGGGCACCCCAGTACGACGACTGACCCGCTGCTCTCACTCTGCACACCCCCAGTACGACGACTGACCCGCTGCTCTCACTCTGGGCACCCCAGTATGACGACTGACCCGCTGCTCTCACTCTGCACACCCCCAGTATGACGACTGACCCGCTACTCTCACTCTGCTCTGAAATGCCACAACTGAGAATTGATGGGGGATGAAAAATGCATGATAGTAACAGGAAGTCAAAACTATTTGAAAATGACATTCCCTGGCAAGGAAAGGATGTATGTCTATGAGAGAATGTCCTTCTTTGTGGTTGAGTGGGATGTAACCAGATTCCATCTCAGTTTTCACATCTAGTGTAGGAATTAATCAAGTCCTGCATCTGTCTCAACATGGAGGAATTGTTTTCAATGTCTAGAACTAGAGCTATAAATCTGTGGGTTGTCTTTTTTGCTGGACTTGTAGGTCCTTAATTCACAACCCACCTTTCTCTAACATGGATTTTGTTCTACATGGAGAAACAAACCTAAAGCATTTTTTTGTTGATCATCTTGCTGTCATTCGAGTGTCTTTTGGTCCATTGCAGAAGAATTCCTTCTGAAACTCAGGCAGGATTATGTCCTTGATGGTTGGAAATGCATGGGGAGGGGTGAATTTAGACTGAATTTGTTTAAAAGTGTTTTAATCCAACGGGCACATCTTACCTGTAGGGTGATACACGTCTGCGATTCGGCAGACGACACGCGAGTGTTTTTTACCTAACAGTTTAGACGCTGCGATAATCGTCAGCAGTGAGTGCGCTCCACACAGATCACTGTATTTTTAAGCAGGAAGCGTAATGGTGCTAACCGTTAGCATATTCCTTACATCTACGTAATATACTTTTAAAAATGCATTTTAATCTTCAGGCACAGTTTTAGTAAAAACGGGAGAGAATTTCTCTCCGAAACAGCGTGTCGGTTATTCGCCGTCAACAAGATGGCCGCACGCAAGGAACTGCTGCCTTTCCGATCCACTTGTGCTCCCTGCAGACGTCATTCCTGAATGGCAGCTCCAGTACCGCAAGACGTCGGAGTGGGGTTGGGGAGTTCAGGCTTGCACAGCCCACAGGGTGGTGGTGGTGGGTGTGTGTGTGTGTGTGTGGGGAGTTGGGATGGGATTTGTGTTCCCCCTGTAGACCCTCTGACACAGCCTACCATGTTGCACAGCTGCATTCTGACAAAATGAGCTACCTCCCACAGTGAGCTTCCCCTGAATTCAACCCCCACCAAACAATCAAGCAAACATCCAAAATTTTAGCCCCCTACAATGAACAGTAACATCTCTGAAGGAATCGTCTAATTTCTTTGTCCCGATCACTAGCCGTTTTTCATCGCTGGTTCTAACGACGCGATAAGCTACATTGGTTACAGTACAGCTCATCCTGAACAGGCAGCTCAGTGTGTCGGACGGCCAGCTATGTGTCCCTTCTTACGGTTTTATTTTACTGTTTTTTTTCCCCAAATAGAGTTTTACAAGTCTATATTTAGAAAATGTAATGTATGTTTGTATCAAATAAAGAAACCTATGATTAATGAAAATAATCATTCCGCCAGCCCTGGCATCTCTCCTTTTTTCATAAAGGTTTTTTCGCTGGACCAATAAGTCCAGTCAGTGTTTACTAGGTTTTTTTTTATATCCACAAACCCGAGGACGATGTTGGCTCTAAGAGCTATATGTTATTTGAATAGCATTTATAAACTAAACAATGTTGCCCTACATTGGTTTCTTTATTGTTTTCCACTGTAATTCTGAAATGTTGTAGGCATTTTTAACACCTTGTAGGATCTGTGCTCTGTGGCTTTGACTGGTTTGCTCTTTTCTGGTCACTTTGGTCAATGACGCTGTTATCTACAGCAGTGTTTCCCAACCCGGTCTTCGAGAACCCATAGATGGTCCATGTTTTTACTCCCTCCCAGCTCCTAGCCAGACGGTCTATATTTTTGTTCTAGCAGGAGCGGGGAGGGAGCGGATTGGGAAACACTGATCTGGAGTATTCCAGCATGGGCCTGACCCATAGGAATGCGTTTTACTGGAAATGTGAATTTCTCAAACTCCCATACCGCTTTTCTTATTTTCACCGACCTTCCCAGGAACAGCTGATCATTTTACTGAGATTGTTTCAATAAAACAAGTTTAAGTCTAATAAATGATGTTGCATTTTTCGGGGTATCAGTCATGGCACAAAGCCCGCAGTTTTAGGTAAAGAGAAAAACCTGAGAAATGTTGTCAATCTCAGTTTCAAAATAATCTTGGAAATGAATTTGGTGGGTAATATTCGAAGACTATGAACTGGATTTAAACAGGTCCCATATGTGATGAATGTTTTCTATCTGACTGTAGATTAAATTAGCTGGTGTCCTTTGAGACCAGAGTTCAGCTTGTGGCTCCGTGGGTTAGGAACCTGTGCTGGTGGATGGCAGAGTAATCAAATCACCACTGGGTCCTTCAGCAAGGCCCCCAACCCCAAACCTGCTCTCTGCCCCCAAGCTTCGCTTTGACCTGTGTATCCTCACGGAGGGCAAGTAGGGATACGTGAAAACTGAGAAACTCCTATGTGCCTGAACACTTAGCTGTGCCAGCAGCAAATGAAAATGTTCATCTTAATGGGAGTTCCCATGGTAACGTGAGACTCGCGATGGTAACAGTGTTCAGGGGACTGCTGGCTCATACACGGCCGAGGCCTCCATCTCACCCCGAAAGATTTGTTATGTCACTGTACATTCAGAATTCGGGTGAGGGGATTTGGGTCGTCTATGAAACGACAAAGATCTAGAGCCCTGCTGGCTGGCTGCGCACGCCAAGGCCCATCCCTTAAGACTATGCTGACCTGAGATTAGGCTGCTGGGTATCTGGCCAGGCCATATAATGCAACTGCAGCCCACAGACGGATCAAGCAGGGATTATGCCAAATGCCTGCGGCATCCTGCTGTGAGCCCGCTGAGGTGTGAGCAGCCATTGAGCCCAGTATCATGGGAAAGGGCAGAAGGCATCCTGCAAGGCATGGGGTGATGAAGACTGGGCACCCCAAAGCAAGCCCCCTCTTCCCTATCATCATTATCATCTTGACAGTAAGTATACGTCTTTCGATATTCCCAAGAAAAGGTAACAAAGATGGAGCAGATAGAGGGAGAGAAAAACTCTAAACTCATGACCAATTTTAAAGGTGCCATAGAATGAAAATCTGGCATTACCTTGGCATAGTTGAAAAAGGACAGTTCAGTACATGGCAATGACTTACCGTGAATCTCAAACACTGTTGTTCCCTCTTTCAAATACAATTCCTGAAAATGTAAAAGGAGGAAGCCTACTTTTGATTAGCTAAACAAATGTCTAATCGATACAACAAAAAAAATAAAGCAGAACTCAAAATTCATTACAAACACATTTACAAGGTGCTTGGCTTGCTGTCTGGAATTCTGATAAAACTGGCATGACGAAGCTAGCATTGTAAAATCATTTGTTCCCTGAGATAAAATTAATTTCAGTGTTCTTGTTACAATACTGAAAACAAACTTAGCGGTATGCTAACATGCTTAGGCTGAAGTGGGACTTTTACAGTTATGTGCTGCAAATTGTTATAGGAAAAATTAAATGACAAAACTTACCACTCAGAAGCCTTTGTTGATTAAGCAACATCCAATTCATCCATTGATACAGGCACAAACGTACATGGTTGGATGCCTAAATGCTCCATGTTTCACCTCACCTGTAGTGATCTATACTGGTTCGGTGTCAGCCATCTTGGTGCCTCACTGTAAACCAGCCAATCAGAGCAGAGCTCATGAACATATTAATGAGCCCACCAATTAAGGGGAAACAGCCCATTTCGTTCAAGGGCCAAATTATAGGATTGTAAATGGACCTGTAAAACCACTTCTGGACATTTTCCGACCAAGTTCACATACCTTCTATGAAGACGCCAGAGAACAATTTGGGAATAAAATGCAATCTATGGCACATTTAATGTGTAAATTCCAAATCTTCTTGGGACTTGCCAAAACCTAAAAGCTGGTTCAGCCGGAACTCTTTATACAGTCACAAGGTATTTTCCAGAAACCTGTGCGTTCTAAAGTGTGAATAAAAACGCATTAATAATTGCATTCAATCATATGTTTTAAATACTTGGCCAGGAAAGGAAGCTGAACCTGAATTCACCTGTACCCATTCTGTAGCTTTACAACCATGGACACTTGAGCAGAGATGACGGCGGGAGCATAAGGCAGCAGGGTTAGCTCCATGTTAGTGTGCGAAACCACCCACTCCCTTCCGACACTGCAACAAGATCGGTTTAGCTAGCATATAAGGAACAGCTTGATGGGGGGGGTGCTACAGCTGCGTGACAAGGGGATCCTGCGTTTGTAGAAAAAGGTCCTCATGCCAGCATACAAGCCCGGCAGCCGGAGCTATATATAGATCGTGTTGCCATGTGCCGACAAGGCGGCGTGCAGACGCGCGTTCACGCGTCGCCGTGCCCGTGAGAGGGACGCCAGGCGTGTATCTACCCGCCTGCATCTCTACATAAGACAGAGGCGCAATTCACGAAAGTTATTTTCACGTGAATCATTCAAACTCTTGTCATAAATTAAATTCGCTGAGAATTAGTAGTGGAGGGACTACACGGAAATTCTTTCTACTCGGTGACCAGAATTGCTGGTCATCGCTGTGTTTTGTATATTAACGTGCAAATTTAAATGTACCAAATCCATGGTTAGATGGGTTTCTGTCTCACTAACAAAACAATAAAAATAACCACATTGTGTCTATATACGCATCCAAATATACCCCAAAACTATAGTGTAGAGGATCAGTGCAGCGCTGTCATGGAATCAGATTATCTGTTTTTGAAGAAAAGCCGCATCAGCTGTGACAGACGAGCAGAGAGGTAACCAGAGACCTAAGTGTGTCAACTTGATCAACCAGGGCCTCCTGAAAATGCGCTTTTCCCCATCCTTACCAGTTACCTTAAGGACAAATCAAGTAAAGTTAAGACTATGTACGTTCTACTTAGCTGCTGCACTCATAAGTGTCTAATAAAGCACCATTGAAAATTAAAACAGACACAACTGATTAACGTCTGTCATTTATTAAAATAAACTGTGGAAATATTTGATAATTGGTTTAATTTCTCACATTTAGAACGAAACCGTCGTCTGCCATATTGGTAAGTGATTCGTTGATCGGGGTACAGCAGACGCCTGTAATCTACGGTGGCCGATAAGGGCAAATCAAATTAACTTTTCAGAAAACAAAATTACAAAAGTCAAGACAAATTTACAAAGC
>JABJVO010000115.1:30141869-30153077 GCA_026770805.1 Boulengeromyrus knoepffleri
CAACGCCCCCCCCCGCCCCCCCGCGGCTGGCGGGGCCCCCCCCCGGGAGGCGGGGCGGGAGCAAAAGCAGCGGCCTGGGGGGGGGGGGGGGGGGGGGTGGAAAAAGAATATGGGTGTAGTGTTGGCCAGTGGGGTTGTGTGTCACCCTCACCTCACAAGTTGAGTAAGAAGTTACTGAGACTTGGGCAGGGCAACTGCGTCACGCAAAGGTAAACAGGAAACTGCAGTGTTTCTTCTGGCCAACTTTCAGGCCATTACGTGGGTGCTAATTACATGTGATAACAGTACTTCCTGTACAGTGACATCACTGGACGTATTACACCAAGCTGGGGGTAATGACAGATAAGGCCTGAGGACACACTGGACAGGATGACAGACTATCATTCAACAACCAACTAAACACAGAGGCTTCAAAACACCCTGAGAAGTTCATTCTGCACTGACTTTCAACCTTTTTATACTGCTGGATGTAATAAGAAAGTATTTTTTTACAAATCGAAAGAACGAGATTCAATATTTGTCCTATATTAGCAATGTTGCTGCGTTAGAATTAGCTGTACCCAAACGCCCTTGACCAGCTATGACTGGGAGTCAGCTGTCAGGAGATGTTCCTTAGCCCCAGAGAAGGCTTTTCACGTCATTTGGGATTTCATGCTTATGCGGCAAATCTCCACCCTGGTACAGAGCCCTGCCTGCCTGTGCTGCTAAATGGAACTGGTGAATCAGTGAAACATCACTAGCTTTTCACGCCGAGCATGAAGGGCAGAAAGTGCAGAGATGTATTTTACTGCTGTCCGGTGAAAATCACGTATCACCAAAAATCCAGTATTTCAGGAGCGTGAACAAAAGACATTTTCTCTGAAACTATTTAACAAAATAAACCTAAAACAATACAGAAAGAGAAACCCATCTTTACACAGCTGTCAGAGAATGGTTTAATCTTTTAAAAGGACTTACGCGGATTGTTTTCAGTAAAAGCAGACTTACGTGGTTCTCTTACCACGCGTTTGCATTGGCACACAGTTAGTTTGAGCCTTGTCACCCTGTTCACTATATTCCAAGAATTCATTAGGATTTCCTGGTTTCAAGTAACAGCAAGCAGGTGAGGAAAATCAGACCCTAGGGCTGCACAATGAATCGTTCCTGATTCATACCACTGTGCGATCGCATTCTAGGGCTGAACTGCGATCTCGATAACCTCGATCTCTAGGTGATCTCATTCTCACATGACAACGATTCTGCTGCTACTCAAATCAGCCTAAGCAGTATCAATAAATCACAGGACTGCGTTACAATGTGCGACAGGAAGAGGGGGCGGAAACACGGGTGCTGTAATAAAAAGCAGACGAGGTTTAAGTTTACGTTCAGCATTTGGAAATGAGTTGTTTGTTAAAAAACAGGAGCTCTCTGTTCTGCAAAGTCTATTTGACAGTCCCATTGCATTGATCATACTGTTAGTGGTGTGACAATCTGGAAATAACCGATATATTTTTGTGTAATATGGAGGGGGGGGGTGGTGGTTGCTGACGATGACTTGATGAGCTTGTATGTGTAAGGGACGGACTGGGAGCAGGGGATCAGGGCTGGACTGGCAATCTGGCAGACTGGGAATTTTCCAGGTGGGTAAGTGGGCCAGCAAAATTTATTGTGGGACCCTCCCGTTTGGAAGAATTACAAAATTTATGGTGGGGGGGCTCCCAGAGTTCAGGGCCGATTTTTAATCCCAGTTCAGCCCTGGAGGGGACCCGGATGCAGAACAAACAGGGAACCAAAACACTAAATGAGAATCTAAATGGGCAACGAATGCTAAGGTCAAAAACAGGGGAGTGAACGGAGAGGCAGGTGCTCGTGCAGATACAGGGATACAAGCACAATAACTTGTGACATAATAAATAATAATAATAATAATGAGAGGAATATATCGCTCAAGAATTGTGAGCGACCAAATATCGTGACTCATTTTACCCAGAATCATGCAGCACTAGTTAGGGTGGGAGATACACAGTTTTGATGGACACTTCTGACATCCAATGGAGATACTAGTTAAATAGGTGACTTTATAAAACATCTTTTCATTGGTCAATCAGATGTCAAATGCTATCAATAGACAAAGAAGAATGTTTTCCATCTATAGTAAAGGTGTATTCTACCTATGGTAAAAAGCCAAAATCCTCGAAAGTGGACATACGCGGTTTTCCTCGGACAGTGATGACTGGTTACATATAGCAATATAGTAACGATTCGTTGCACTGCTCCATGATGTAAACTCTTATGGCTCAAGGTACTTTGGCTGATCTTTGCTCTAGCACAATGTAATTCTTAGCCATGTTCTGCTAGTTGTGTTAGCAAAGCACGGTGTTGTGCTAGCTATGCTATGCTAGCTATACCATGCTAGCTATGCTATGTTAGCACAAGGTTTTGCTAGTCACGCTATAATGGTTATGGTATGCTAGCACAAAATAAGCTCGGGTAGCCCAGTGTAACACTGACGCATCATCACCTGTAGCCAAGAAGCGATGTGCGGCCAGCAGCAGCTGAGGGGAGATCTTGACTTTGGACTCGCTCTCTTGCTTAAAGGCAGAAAAGTCCCTCTTGGTCTTGTTGTTAGCCACTTTCTTCCTGTTCCGGTTATCGGCTGCAGAGGAACACAGTTTAAGGCTGACTTACACTTTGAGCCTAATCCATAACCGCGCATGTAGTCTGTACTCCATAGACTAAGGCAGGGGTCTCCAACTCCGGTCCTGGAGAGCTACTATCCAGTAGGTTTTCTAT
Source organism: Boulengeromyrus knoepffleri (assembly GCA_026770805.1). Lineage (NCBI taxonomy): Eukaryota > Metazoa > Chordata > Actinopteri > Osteoglossiformes > Mormyridae > Boulengeromyrus > Boulengeromyrus knoepffleri. The sequence continues at coordinate 30,144,642 of JABJVO010000115.1, forward strand.
TCTACTTGGCTTCTGATGAGCCACACCTGCTCCTGGTATTTACCTGAGAACAGCTGTGGCTCATCACAAGCCAGGTAGGATTGAAAACCGACTGGAGAGTAGCTCTCCAGGACCGGAGGTGGAGACCCCTGGACTAGGGCATATAAATCAATCTACACTTCTGCATCGGCAATCAATGGTATGTAAGACCAGTAAAAATAATGAGGCTGGGGGAGGGTGAGATTTCCGTGTTGATACGACGACAGAGAGACGGATGAAGAGTTGGATTTCAAATATTTTCGAATGTCAGCAGAAAGATCTGATCATTTGGTTTGATGCCTTTGCTCATTTACTGCACATTAGTCTACGCACAGTGACTGGCAGTCACCCGTCGTGTTCTAGCCTTAGGTTGAAGCCAACAGGCTGTTGCATTTGGCAAGAAAACAGCCTCAAGTAGAGCATCCTCCGTAATTTTGGAAACCTGTAAAGGTCTATGGAAAGCTCTGCGACCGGAGTTCCTTCCCCGTGTTTACCAAGCGCACCAATCAGAATCGCAGGGGTCTGCAGTGACGCAACCATACACCGTAGCTATGCTGTAGGCTTGGCGCGGAACTATAAATCACTCTTTATACTGAGAGAATAGAGTCTTAATCAGCACAGACCGTCTGTCAAGCAGCATTATGATAAAGAAATGCCAGTCATTATGACAAGCGCAGGGTGTGTGCCGTCACGGCAACGGACAGCGTTTAGCACTCACTGTAGAGGTCCGATTCGTCCAGGATCTCCGACTTGATGATCTCCTCGATGACGTCCTCCAGCGTGACCAGGCCCAGCACCTCATAGAAGGGGTCACCCTCACCCTCATTGTTCACCTTCTGTACGATGGCCAGGTGGGATTTACCTGAAATAGGTTGAGGACAAATATACAGACTACAAACATTGGAACTTTTATTAAACGTTTTAAAATAACAATTATTTAAATTACAAATAAAAACCAGGATTATATATCTCTCATAGTGGTTGCTGACGAATATTTTTAGTGAGACAAACCCTACACTTACTGTATAACTTCAGTCCTGTTCATATATTAGTTATTACAGAACAAGTGGGTATGGAAAATGGATGGATGCATGACAAATATTATAATAAATATTAAAATATTCATTACTCTGTGGTAATTTTCCATTGTTTGGAAATTTCAATCAAATGTAGCACTATTAAGTATTCCAAGCCTTCAACTATGTAATTATTACTGTGGTGAGCTGATGCTCAGAAAATGATGCTGACAGATTCTTTTTAAAATAAGTTTTTAAGTTTTCAACAAATGCACCTCTTTTCTGAAATAAAATTGTTATACAAATACATTGTCGTTGCAGAAAAGAACGTCTGTAAACGTCTGTAATCCTCACATTTTTCAAAATATTTAATTGCACGAGTACACAGACATGTTCCTTTTGCACTGCAAAAGCTGAACAAAAAAAAATGAATGTTCTTATTTACAGTATATACACAGGAATAGTTACAATCAACAAGAGCAGTATTTACAAATCAAAGTATTTTTAACTCTTGCCTCTTTTACTCAGGGTATACAGATTCTTTGTTCACATATCAACAAAGAATATTGGCGAACAAGTGAATTTATTTTGGTTGATGGCTGGATACTCTGATTGGTTAAATGTGCGTCAATCCAAACTGGATGGGTTTAAAAACATGCCATATTCCATAACTATCCAATCAAGTGCTAAGTAGAAGGTGATGAGAAATTTTAACTGAGAGGCAAAATGTTTTGCTTCATTGAAGTTCCCTTTATCAACCTAAGGGTGGTGCTGTTTGACCAGCTACACTTGTAGGTTTTCCATGGAAATGGCATTAGAACTGCTCATGCTCCGACTTGGCTCCAGATCCTGCCTGATTTCTGCTGAAATTTCAGAACCTTCTGAACATGCATATGCTAATATCAGCTTTGTGGGCTTTATGGTCCCACTGGTCATTCACCATCCTATCCATGAAGCTTCCTTAAAAAGCTGCCTTTCTAAAAGCTTGTGGAAGCCAGTACTTGTACGACAGAGATGATTACATACAAGTTTATGATAAGCCAAATTCCTCTGGTGTTGTATTGGAAGAATGGTTGAAATACATAATTCACACTTTCAATGAGATGAGCTACTCATGTAGTGATCACAGAAATGGAAATTTGACCACATCTCCTCGTAAGCAAGGCATGAAGCCCAAGTACATTACATTTATTAAACAGCTTTTGTCCAGAGCATCTTATATGCGAGAACCAGTCAGTCCATGAAGGTATTAATGACCTTGGCTCCAAGTCTGTGAGAATCGTTGGGTTATGTTAGCATCACTCCACCAGCCATGGGACTTGAACAAGCAACCTTCTGATCATAGGCACAGAGCCACACACCATCACTGGCTACACATACAGACAAGCATAACCACTGAAACCATCCAATACTGGACAGAACTACTAAAACATAGGCATGCTGACTACAGTAGTACATGTTCTGTAAACCAGTTATTCTTAGCGATATGGAAGCCAAAAGTAATCCAGTCTCTGTTCATCCCATTGGACGCAGCCTTGGGTTCAGGGAGACGATGTCATCAGAGCAGCATGGCATTGCAAGCAAAGGCTTTAACTCTAATAATAGCCCCCCAGTCACAAACAGGGTAGTCACATCCTTACACTCTGCTGTTTGCGTGTGTCTGTGTGTATTCAAACACATACTCTTTAGCCCACACTTGTGTTACTGTCAGGCTAATGGGTAAATAGTGAGTAAATGCTACCACAGCTTCACCTCAGTTGAAATTACAGTGTGTAGTCCTATCAGCCTACAGAAGAGTCAGACTTTACCCCCTGATGGCCAAAACATTGTTCGCTCTTTCTGTAACCAAAACCTTAAAGGCCAAACTTTCAGACAGGACATTATGGAACAGATCAAGGAGAATTACCGTAATTTATTGTCACTTTTACCATAGTAGTGAACCAACACCAAAGCCTGTAAGTAATTTTAACAACTCATTTCCTAATCCGTGGGGTAAAGACACCTTGTGGTGAGCTGTGATCCATCATCTACGCTACGTTTTATTTTTTCATACAGCCAAAAAGTGAAATTAAGCAGAAGACACTGAAATGTGGATCTGCGTTTTTAAGTAGTACAATAGGAGCAGCACAATTTTGTATGTCGAATTTGCATAACTGCACATCGGATAACGACACGCTCCACTTTTTTGCGGCTCAGCTCTTGGTGGCAGTGGAAAAGCCCCATAAGTTGTGAGATGTCCGTGGACTGAATTTGTTTGAACTGCCATTTTGGAGATGTTCTGACTCAAACCTGTCAGTGACTTTAATGTCATGGCTAATCTGTGTATGAGCCATTTTATCACAAGCAATTGCATGTTTTCTGGCTAACATGGACAGACCCAAAATTCTACCCCTGAGCGTCCTGGTTGAGTTGGAATGATAAACATTTATTTTGCAAGATTTTTGTAACTTATTTGCCTTACATATGCACCATATAATACTGTTAATGTTGGCAAGTATTGTACAGATGTTAAATTTTGGATGAACGCACACTCTGGCTAACTGCACATCACAATGTTTCCAAGCCTGTGCAGTTACTGTGCAGTTATTTTTAAAGGCTAAACATTGACAGACTAAGATAATGAAAAGTATGTGTACAATGAGATCAGAAAAATGCTGATTTACAGGGAAGACACTAATCTTTGTAGATTTCCACTACACAATGGGAAAGACAGAAAAAGCCATCCATCCTTCCAGTTTCCATACCCGCTTGTCCAGTTCAGGGTCGCTGAGGTCCGGAGCTTATGGGCACCAACCCATCACCACACAGACACACACACACACACACACACACACACACAAACACACACACACACACACACACACACACACACAAACACACACACACACACACACACACAAACACACACACACACACACCATTCACACCTTTGGACAATTTGGCAACTGTAATTCACATTAACACTTGGTGGATTGCCAGCATCCAGTAGGTTTTCTATCCGACTTGGTCTCCGATGAACCACCCCTGATCTCAGGCAGATAGTAACTAATCAGTTAGGATAGAAAGCTTGTGAGATACCAGCACTCCAGGGTTAGGGCTCCCTACCCTGCCTTAGCGTGTTTTTGGACTGTTGGGGAGAATCAGAGAACCTAAAGGAAAGCCCATGACAACACAGGGAGAACATGTGAACTCCACACATGCAGAGCCAGGGAAGGGACTTGAACCCCAGTCCCAGCGATATCAAGGCAATAGTGCTAGGTACTGCAACACCATACCACCCTTAAGGGAAAAACCATAACTTAAAAATGCCAGTTTACTGTAAATAGCAAGGCAGCAGCAGCAGTCAAATTTGGCCTGAGAAAAACATGTTGTGGTTCAGGAGGCCGTCAAACAGTTTACACTTTAAATAGGTAAAGCAATCCTATTGGTCCCCGGGATGAAACATTACTCAGCTAAACCATACAGCACTTCAGTCTGTCGTTTGCAGAAATAGATGCATGAGGGACCTTAGAAATATTACCTGTGATTGGTAATAATATGGAGATTTTAATCTTTTAAACGATACTCATGGACACTGTCCACCCCCCCCCCCCCCCCCAACACAACAAAATCTGATACAGTTCTGGGTTTTAAAAATTTCGCCACTATCAGGCAAAAACTTCAGAAAACATAACATTCTTTTCTTCTGGAAAACTGAGAGGAAAAAAATAATCCACAAACAAAACATGTTTGTTCTGAAGCTTAAATGGAAAATAGCCGTAGAGTAGGTGACTTTGTGGACGGACTCAGGGGAGGGATGGAGTCAGGTCAGCAGCCCTGGGGAGGCCTTGCAGCGAGACACACGCTAATGACTCCTGTTCCATCTAATTATCGGCTATGTGTGAAGACCGGAGGTCATTAGTGCACCTGCATGTCTATTTGTTGTGAAGACGATGTTCATTTAAAGTTTGAAACTTAACATTTGACTATGATTCATGTCATAGTTTCCCTCCCAAACACATGCAATTAATTTATTTTAATGAGTATAAAGTTACCTTCAAAAGAGTGGAATTTATAACCAATGCCACTGATACTTTGGATAATTCGGATAATTTGTGTAAAATTATGTAATTTTATTTCAATCCACATAGGATTTAATTCATCAAATCAAAATATACACTTCCAGGTAATGTTCACTTACATAGCAGCTTGAACTCTTCAAAATCCATCAACATCTTAAAGTAAAATTCCTTAGGTACACAGGCTATGAGCAAAATCCTTGCAAAACGTGACACATTTCTCTGGCTCTGGGTCCTTAGATTTTGCGTATCCTTCAACATGCCTTGGGGGGGGGCAGCGGCACCCCGATGCACACTCCCTATGGGGGGGCACCCCTATGCACAGTCTCTAAGGGGGTGGCATCCCTCTGCACACTACGTATGGGGGGGGAGCCGTCTGCAAACTCCCTATCAAGGGGGCTCCAATTATCTTCCATTCCTCGTGGTTTACCAAATTCATATATCTAGCGCTTTCCCCATTTCTTCAACTAGACAGTAGAAGAAAAGCTACGCCTATCACAAATTGTTCTCTGTGAAGAACAGCGAAAACTTACGAAAAATCTGTGATTTCTTAAGCGATTTGCACTTCCACGCTTATTTTGTCGTTTGCATGGGTTGCAAATTACGGGGAGGATGGGGGGTGGTGGTGGTTGTAACGATGTTCGTGACCCTAACCCAAGACGTCTTGCCGTGTAAAGCATCGATATTCACCATAATATCATCGTAAGCGAGCAGACTGCAGAATGCTGGGCACCGAGCGCTCATTGCGGCGCTAATACAGACACGGATAGTCAGTAACCCAGGAATAAGCCATGCGTCATATTAATATTACTGTGTTCATTTCGTAAGCTGCGCATTTCTCTCATTTAAATGCAATAGCATTTAAAAATTACAGACTCTATCCCCGTATCGGTTAATAAATGAAGTGATTTAGGCGACCGCCTTCATCCGAACCGCCGGCGCCGATCCGGGGCTCACCGTCCGAGGCGAAGTAGAAGTTGGTGGTGAAGCGCGCCGGGGGGGACAATCCTGCGCAAACCTGGGATCGTATCTACTCTCCAGCTCACGCCCCCAGATTCACGGGAGAAACACTAACCTTTCTTGAACTCCTCCAGCATGGCATCCAGCTTAGTGTCGTGGAAAACGAAGTGGACAGGGTGGTTGTAGAACTTGGTTATGGTCTTTAGTGTCGTGCAATCGTCTGGATCGACGAAAGCTAGATCTTTGACATAGAGGATATCAACGATGTTGGAGCGCTCGTCGTCATAGACCGGGATCCGCGTGTACCCGCTTTCCATGATCTCCGACATGGTGTTAAAATCTAAAACAGCATCGGTGTTTATCATGAAGCAGTTGCTCAGCGGGGTCATGATGTCCTCCACCGTCTTGGTCCGAAGCTCCAGGGCGCCCTGGATCATGTTCAGCTCCTCTTTTACCAAGTCATTGTACGGCTCTGTCACCTTAAGCATCTCCACCAGCTTCTCCCGATTATACACGGTGCCTATCTCTTTGCCGAGCACGCAGTCCAGCAACTTGCTAACCGGATAGGACAGGGGGAAGGTGAGGAACATGAAGAACTTGGTCACCAGGATGGTGTTAGCCCCCACCGCTAGCCCGTGGCGAGAGCACAGCGCCTGCGGCACGATCTCGCCGAAGATAACGATGCCGATGGTGGAGGCGACCACGGCGCCGAGGCCGGAGCCGATCAGATCGTCCAGCAGGATGGTGAGCGTGGTGTTGACCAGCACGTTTCCCAGCAGGAGCGAGCAGAGCAGGTAGTTCCCTTTCCTGCGGATGGGCTCGATCTTGCGAGCATCCCTCTTCTCCTTCTCAGTGCCGCAGCTCTGCACGATGCGCAGCTCCATGGGGTCCAGAGCCATGAGCCCGAGGTTAAGTCCACTGAACATACCGGACAGCACCAGCAGACACATTATGAGCATCACCTGCAGCCAAAGCGGTAGGAGCGACTTCTTCTCCTCCACCACGCGGAGTCTGCCGTCGTTATCCCCTAGCAGGTACCACTTGTCTTCCGGACTCCGTCTGACGCACAGGCTGTAGTCCTTCGCCGGTTCGCTCTTGCGGAGCGGTTTGATGTCTACGGCGAGCAGCCCCGACGTGCCCTCACTGCTGACGTTCATGTAATTGCTGATGCTGAAGTCTTTGGTGAAATCAGAGCAAGTCCTGTTGGAGCTGTCATCGCCGGCGCCGCCATCCCGGTCCCCGCGCTCCATGAACCTGATCTGTGACCAGGTGCCAGAGTTCATCTGCACCCCGTAAAACCTGAGCTGGACGCTGCTCTGCTCGGTTACCTGGATGACACCGTCATCGGTGGTGGTCGCCGGCTTGTCGCTCCTCTCCAGCCTCATACCCAAGACGCGACTGCTGCTCACGCCCGTCACTGCTGCCTCCGGTCGTCCGACAACAACGGTCCAGAAGAAAACCACTAAAGTTAGAATATACCCCTGTCCACTGCACTCTGTCGCCATGTTTGTTTCACTCTCCGGGAACGGGCAGATAACGTCATCTACTCATTTCCCGGGAGCTGCCCCCTTATTATCATAATAACTCTGGTACAACCCACCGAAAACAGTAGGTAGCCTTGCGGATCCCGCTTAATTACAGTATCAAGAGTAAAAGTTTCACAATCACATACATACATTGATTATTTAACGTACTTCCACTATGTACAGGCCTGAAATATATAATATATAATAATAATATATATATATATATATATATATATATATTCTCTCCGAATAATCTGCAACACCTCAGATTTTTACACACTAATGGATGTAGAATGATTAAGTAGCAAGATGCTGCTAGTGGTAGTAAAGGGTCCGAAAGAAAAGAAAAACGTCATATATTTAATGATAAGAAGTTAAGCAAAGGAACTGGCACCTGCTTGTTTAAGGCGTTAACAACGAATTTACAAAAGAGCACCGTATCCCTATCAGATACAGCAAGGGTGGGCAATCCTATGCAGATAGGGCCGTCGGGTGACGCCCTAATTAGAGCACCAGGTAGATGACTGATTGGCTGCGGACTCCTCACATCTGGGTTTGAACAGCTGACCTAAAAATGATCCCAAAACCCTGCGTCATACGCACTGGCCCTTTGCGGATAGGATTGCCGAAATATAGTATATGTATGTGGAGTATATATAGACTATATACATAAAGAGTGTGTGAGTTTGTGTGTGTGTGTGTATATATATATACACACACACACACACACACACACAACTCATACTCTCTCTCTCTCTCTCTCTCTATATATATATATATATATATATATATATATATATATATCACACATTTTTTTATCTTTTCATTAAAGATGTTCCAGTTTTCTTTACATTTGTA
>JABJVO010000115.1:30155416-30173709 GCA_026770805.1 Boulengeromyrus knoepffleri
TAGTTAAGTTCTCCCCAAACGAGCTCGATGGGCCGAATGGCCTCCTCTCGTTTGTAAATTTCTTATGTTCTTATGTCACGTCTTCTCCTTCACACAGCTGATAACAAAGCCTGCATGTACTTTGCGGAGTTGGAGAAGGCGGACGGCTGCATGCCCAGCTGGATACTGTGGGAGGGGCCACAGGAACGTGGCGTATTGGGGCTGCTACTGCGAGCCATTTGCTCCCTGTATGAATGTAGTGAGAGGTGTGTCAGGTGTCCTAAGGACGGCCCCTGGGTGGAACCCAATGCCCCACAGGGCAGAGGTCCCAGGGAAGACACTTTGGAGGGATTGTATCCCTCAATGGAAGCATGCAGCCCCACGTCTCTCACCAGGAGAAGCAGAGATTGTATATACAGAGCAACCACTGTCTCGCACTCCCAGGGTTAAAGGTTCAAAATTTCACCCTTACTCCTTGTTTACTCCATGCACATTTGTGTGTTCTCCTCATGTTGTCGTGTTTCCTCTGGGTATACTCAGGTTTTCATACACAGTCCAAAACGTGTAGTTTGGCCAGTACGATCAGTAAATTGCCCGTTCTGTGTGTTCATGTGGCCTGGAAGCCAATCCAGGGTGTTTCCGTGGCTGTGCATGGGTTCAGCTCCCACCCTCCTGCTACAATGTACTGGATAAGCATGAAGAGATGGACAGATATGCACACACACACACACACAGGTTTGTAATTATATCTTTGTGGGGACTCGCCATTCATTCCTATACGGCTAAGATAGGAACTGCTAGTGTGGAAGTAAAATTGGACATTAGTAGGCCCGGGAGGGGAGGCATATTGGGTCTGTTATGCTCTGTGGGCTGGGGGTGACTTGGTACCAAGGGCCAGAGTGTGATGGGAGCGTTTTGCTGAACTTGCTGGAATAAAAGAGATTTTCTTTACTCACCAAACTAAGAGGTCCAGACTTTTATTCTAAGTGCCTCTCTGTGTTATCAGAGAGGTTGATTTATAATTTTTCTACCACACTAGTCTGGCCCTAGGACTTACATCCCGAAAGCTATGGGCACAAGGAAGGGAATTATATCTGTGTTTGTTTTTGTTTTAATTGTAATTTTTAGGAAAGGCAAATATGATATCTACAAATCAAATATATTTTTAGGCTGCATATTTAATGTTGTATCATTGACAGCATAAGGCAAATTTGCGAGGCAAGTATGTCATGTGATGAGTAGGGCTTCGGTAATTTAGAAAAAACAGACAAAGAAATACATCAGTTGTTCATAAGCAAACAAGTGGACAGTCCTTGACCTCCCATGCCGACATTCATCAGAGAAGCTTTGTGGACTTTCCTTTTCTAAATGTCCAAGTCCACTGAAGGGATCTTCTTACACTTAAAATCCTGAATGAAAGGTGGCACCACGTTTCCTAAGGAAGGGTTAGGGTTGGCTCCCGGGCCCAAGACATGTACTGTATATAATAAACAAATTACAGATATACAGACAGTGTTTGTTAAACATATTTCATTAACGAGATTTCTTTGTGGATGTTATTATAAAATTATCCATTGCTTTAATATTGCATGTAGTGAAGAATTACTTAAAACATCACACAGTGGATCTAAAATGGCATAAACTTTGTTACAACTATAGAAACTAAATTGTAAGGCTAAATAATTAATCATGAAATACATTTCAGATACAGTAACTAATGTTAAATTCTTGGATAAATCAACAGTAAAATCAGGATCGGCTGTTCAATGCAGATAATACACAGCCGTTCTTACATCATGTCAGTCACTTAGTTATTTTTTCCAGGGTATACAGTTCAAAAAGGATCTTTTTAAATGAATAAAAGTAATGATAAGGAGAACGGACCAGCGTATAAATGAGGATGCAAAGCATTTGGAGGTTGCTGAAATGAGCGAATATTTGGTTAAATTCAACCTTAATCAGACGTAGTAAATAATTATATGCATCAACACTCAACCAATAACTACACATGCTTGTAAGAAATGTGTCTTCAGTCGAAATGGATGATGCTCATCTGAGTTTTAGCTAACTAGCTTATCATTGTGTAATATTGTGTTAGCAGCTTCTCTAATGCTCTGTGGTAGGAGTTGGTTTGCTGGTGTAATGTGATCGGAAGGCTACCAGCGAGGCTAACAGTGAGGTTACCAGCAAGTCTAACAGTGAGGTTACCAGTGAGGCTACCAGGTTATTATTATAAAACAAATCTTTATGCTTCAGACGTCAGTTTTATACAGGTGATTTCAGACTGCCCAGTTTGGCTTCTCTAGGCTAATTCTACTTCAGTTATTGAAAATTTTTAAAATTCATAATCTGACCCAGAGTCCTTGTTTTTAGTCACATATTAAATATTTAAATGCGTAATATCAAATAAATTTTTAAAAGATTAACTAAGCATAATTCACAAAGAGTTACTGCATTAAAACACAGACGTTTGTTGCCTCCCATTGATGTAACTGGTTATAGCTTTAATTATTACTGGCAGAATTTACCAAATGAACCCTGAAGACAAACTATAATCCACAAACCTGGAGCTCTTTGTGTGGATATTTAATTCATAAAAACAATTATATCCTCTTTCCAAGTTTGCCGTTTTCTTCTTTCCAACTTATATTAATCTGAACATTAATCTGTGTCTCAGCTTTAAACCTGGAAGCTTTGCACTTAAAATGAAGGCACCTTCATGATTTAAGCAGCATAAACTCGGAGGATAAGCAGCCCTTTCTACTGCAGTTGTCTTTTGCTGCTATTTCCCGTTTGTGCCCAGTTCTGTGCTCTGATCAGCCCCGTTTTTACTCTTAGATGACAGCGACTGGCTGCCAGGCAACAGGACCTCCACCGAGAAGCTGACCTTCTTGGACTGGATGACGCTGTAGGTGTTGTCGAATCGCAGCACATCTGCAGAGAAATCAGCCTCAGTCCCCTTCACACAACTTGCACAAAGTCATTCAATAATTCTAGTTTCCACTAATATGTATTGATGAATTGAATAATTTCTTTGATTTTGTTCTTTAACTGGGTTCTACCGAATAACAGATCCGAGACCATAAAGAAACCGGAGATTGTCTCCTAAGCTACGCCACACTGCCCCTCCCTTCACTCACAGACACCGGCGCCGGCACAGGTGAGGGACCCGTCCTCCGGTACCAGGTGGGCGTTGTATCGCTGACTAGGCAGCACTTCTGTCATTTCACTCGCCCGCTGTCTCTCGCCCACCTTGGTTTTCATGAAGACCCCGAAGCCAACGTCTGCACCCTCGCTCATGAATTGCCACCTAGGTCAACACCATGGATAAGGTGAGTTCATCCAACTGTCCTTCCACCACATGTCGATGGGGGTTAGAGAACTAACCCCAAAAACATTCCCCCAGAACAGGAGTGGAAGCCAGTTACCGCAACACGCTTCCTGGGAAGAGGATCTCATATTCTAGCTGATGGGAGGATCCACGCCTGATGGTAATGCTCTGGTCGTACTGCATTTTGACGGAGTCCTGCTTGTAGTATGACTTTGGTACAACTCCTCCATACTTAATCTAGGAGCAAAAAGGTCATAGTTAGGAATACAGGGTCTGAAACGGCTTTGATTGGATACTTCACATATCCTGTATCCAAATCGGTTTTATACAGTGAGTTATGGGTATCAGAAGTGGGATCTGAACCCATGCCTCTATTATGGGTGGAGTGGTGGCTCTGAGGCAAGGGAGGCAATTGGAAGGTTGCTGGTTCAAATCCTGTGAATGCCAGAAGTGATCCTACTCAGTTGGGACCTTGAGCAAGGCCCTTAACCTGCAATTGCTTCATCCTGGGCTTGATGTTAATCTACATCCAGCCCTATAAGGACGTCCTCTAACTTACAGGGAAAATTTGGGGGTTGGTGGCAGGATTGGCACTCCAGTCACTAGGAAGAAAAGCGTCACGCCGTTCCATTCCACTCAAACGAATGTGGTGCTGAGGTTTTACCCACTGCACGGCTGTACCTGGGGTGTCCAGCCTGGGGGGGCTGGAGGCGTGACGGGTGTGGCAATGCGCCGTATCAGTACGTCCGAAATATTTTGGTTCTGTGGCGGCTGGGTTGTAGTTTGGAATTAATTGCCAATAGTAACTTTTAAAAAAGGGATTTTCTATCCGGAGCAAGTGCGTATGTACCAGAGACTTGGATTGTTACTGCCAGACACACTCTCATCACACCACTGTCCCCATAGAAGAGATTTTTTTTCACCTCAGCATAGCAGCCACTATTCTCCATCCTGAAATGCTCACCTTGGTCCTGCACCTGGGGTCCCCGTCAGGGTCAGTGAGATTGCCCCCGTACGCCACCGGCAGCTGCTCAGGGTCAATGTGTTCCCGTAAAACCTCTGGCCATTCATCTTCAGGGAGATAGATATGGGCGGGGGGTATGAATACAAAGCCCCCTCCCCCCTTCCAAAAACAACAAGCATATTTACCTGGATTTAAGGCCTTGAGTTACACACTCACCCCCCAGGATATTGATCTTTTGACGGGTTTCCTCACACAGCAAATGCTTCACGAGGTTGTAGGCGACAGGGAAGAGCTTCGGTGCTGTGGGGGAAACAGGAGATACAGCTGGTCCATGACGCAGACACACACACACACACACACAAACACACAGACACAGAAACACACACACACAGACACAGAAACACACAGACAGACACACACACACACACAGAAACACACACACAGACACAGAAACACAGACACACACACAAACACACAGACACACACACACAAACACACAGACACACACACACACAGACACACACAAGCACACAGACAGACACACACAGACAGAGACACACGCACACACAGACACAGACACACACACACAGACACACACAAGCACACAGACAGACACACACAGACAGAGACACACGCACACACACACACACACACACACAAACACACACACAAAGACACACACAGACACACACAAGCACACAGACAGACACACACAGACAGAGACACATGCACACACACACACACACACAAACACACACACACACACACACACACATATACACACTAGAGAATTTTGAAAAGGAACTATCATAAAAATTGCAAAGCTTGCTAGGTTTTGTTTCTAGTGACTCAGTAAAAATGTTTTAGCGCAACTTATTGGTGTTTTGAACCCAGCAGACTATCGCGCTCCTTGTGATGTGATATTTGCATGTCGATATTAATATCGTACATCGTGCTCGCCCGGTGCGCTAGGTGGCGCTGTTGTCTCATAGCGTCGCTCTGTGTGTGGCGTTTACATGTGTGGGCGTGGCTTTCTGGTAGATCCTCCAGTTTACTTCCACTGTTCAAAAACATGCAACTTCAGTGAAGTTTGGTTTACCTAAACTGACCATATGTATGACTGAGTATGCACCATGCAATGCTTGGTTAGTTCCTGCCACACGCTAATTATATTATATTATATATAAATGATTACTGAATGTATCAACAGATTAATCGGTAAATTACTCGATTATTGATATAATCGATAGTGACAGCTCTACATTCCACATATTCAGATCTTTATGGGAGTCTCTCCATTCATTTCTATGGGCATAACCCTCATCCTCACAATTACGACCTTAACCGCTACCCTGCCCTAACCGTAACCATAAGTAACCAAACAAAATACAAGATTTTTGACATTCTTTTTGACAGTTTTTTGATTGCATTCACAGATTTTTATAAAATTGAGGTCATCCTTGTGGGGACCGAAAAAGCTAAATTATCATATAGTGGGACAGTCTGGTCCCCACAGTGTAACACAGACATACGCACACACAGCCACACTTACATGTATCACATCTAACACATGTGTTGATGAGGTTCCCTAAACAATGTATGAACATGGTGTTGCGGTTTGCCTTGACTTAATCCTATCACTGGAAGCACAGTAATTTAGAAAAACCAATTCATTCAAACCCTGTGTGTTAAACCACTGAGCAACTACTGCACAATCCCAAGGCTCAGACATCCCTTAATCAACTTTTTAAATACATTAGCAGCATGAATTAAGGAACCTTAATGAAAATGAATTAATTCTGATTTACCTTTTATGAGAAACAATCTCTTGAGTCCTTCGGGGTAGTTCTCCTCAAACATGGTGAGCACCTTCAGCACATCAGAAACAACGTAAATCCTCAGAAATGACTCACGAAGGGACCAGGAGGTGGTGCTCGAGGGGCTGGGCCACAAGCTGGGCACCAGGAATGATTTTTACGTGAATCTCTCACCTTCAAGGTCAAGTATTAGTTTGAATTTAAACACATTCTAAACATTTGCATGTAATACAGTTATATGATTGTTTTGGGGGACTTCGAAGCCTAAATGCAAAAAAATTCTTAAGATACAGAGACATTTTCTTTAAACCTATTTTCATTAAGCAGAGGATGGCCAACACATACATGCTGAGGTGATAATTTCACTTTTGAGTCACTCCTTCCCATTCTAGGTCACAAAGACTGTGCTGCTAGGACTGAGACCGTTTGCTGCTAGGACTGAGACCATGTGCTGCTAGGACTGAGACCGTGTGCTGCTAGGACTGAGTACCTCTCCGTAGGCTTCGATTGCAGGTTTCCACAGGTGTTTAAGGCCTAGACCCTCGCAGTCATAAATCAAGGTAATTGACTCCACATTCTTTCCCAGCTGAAAGGTTATGAGATGGAAAGTGAATTATAGTCAGGTTAGGTTAATATTCCTGACACATAACTAAGAGTGGGTCGATGGCTGGTGTCACGTCTAAATGTCGCAGAAAGTTATCTTAACAGGCTGACCCCTGATGGCACCTCGAATATTGACGTACCGCCTTCGATTGCTTCTCACATTCCATTCGAAGCATCTCTGTGTTTCGTATCTTATATCTTAGAAAATCCTGTTTACTGGCAGAGAGGAGGAGGCCTTTGGGGTCCAGTGGGCCGATGACATCATACCAGATGGGGCTTCCCTCTCTGTCATAGCCGCACATTCCCCCTGCCAGATACTGTTCAATCACCTGGAATATGTGACATCATACATAGGGCGTTTCACTGCACAGTGGTACAGTCTATGACTGTGTATATGACAAAACAAACTTAAAACTTGAACCTTACCTGTTCAGAAGCTTCAATATAGATAATAATATGATCATTTCAGTAGTTTAACAAAGTACCTCTGGTGGTTGCCAGTCAGTAGTTATGGTGTCCACCTTCATGCGTTTCCGGAATTCCACATGCTAAATAAAATTTGAAATGTCTTATGACAACAGTTTATTCAGACTTGGGTTTACAAGGGTGCCTAACGGTGCATAGCAGCCTCATTTTAATAATGTACACTCAGGCGTAAGTCAGTCAGTCCACAACTGTGATACAGTTGCAGGCACTTCAGTCATTTCAGTTACACCCTTAGTGATTTTGTTCTGGACCCAGTACTGAGTTTATCGGTTAAAAGCAGTATTAAAATACATATTCATATTTCACATTGCTTCTTCTGTTTTCTCAAAATACCGTCACTTCACATGTAAAGGTATCATGATTTTCTGTTTCTGTGTCATTAACATTGTAAGACATTATTTGTATTACCAATGTGATCACCTAGGTATAAATAAAGTAAATAGCATTGTAACTAAATGCTACATGTATAAGGGTACTGCGATTTTTACTACTCTTTTCCCAAAAGGACATCTAAAGTACACCTAAAAATTGTTATTTGACATAAATATCAAATCTATACATCAAAGATATCCAAAATCCATTTCATAGGAAATCATACACGGTTCTACTAACATTAGCCAATGTAAAGATCTAAGATTTCTCTGATGAATACAGCACTTTTTCAGACACTGTTATCAGATCTATATACTCTGCAGTCACTGCTGGCAAGTAGCAGTACGGGCACGTAACACAATGAAATGTGTTTAAGCCTAATTAAAATTGTAACAAAATTAATATTGGGCTACTTAAGAAACATTGTGGAGCTGTTTTCAACAGGACCACTCAAAGGACCATAACTAGGCAATTGACTGGAGGTTTTTAAATAACAAGGACCTATTTCTTTACCTTTCGAAGCATGGCTTCTGCCTTTGACACACTGAAGGATCTGGCTGAAAAAGAATATCAGTGAAAAATCATCAATTTTGATGGAAGTGTTAATTTCAGTAGAAATGTTTCCAATGGTAAGACATAAATTTCTACTTAGCTTCAATTCTAATGCTAAGCTACCCTAAAAATGAGCATGTAATGTACAATTGTAACATTAACAGAAATAAATGTGCATTGTTATAAGCAGCTTGACCTGAAGGCACAGGGCCCCTTTTATAACCAAAACATACCCATATAACCTTTAACTTGCTCTGTTGGTTATCAGTTGAAATATACACACATGCAAGCAGACTGGAAGGAATGGCCGTTGATCTCATGGCGTGGACTGTTGACTACATCATTCACTAAAAGAGCAGCACGCAAATTCAGACTTCTGGGAAAATTTCAGCATAGTTTAAAAACAGCAAGGATGGAATCCAGTTGTAGATCATGAGTCCCTAAGGGTGATGACCCTTGGTTACTTTCTCATTCAGAATGGGCAGCAAATTTCTATCTGGACCATTTTGATCTCAGACAGTCTGCAATTTTTTGAGATCTTTGAATCACGATGCTAGCTGTCACGCCCCGCTCGTGCTGCTCCTCCCGTGTGCCGTGCCCCCTCGTTAACCTCGTGTGGAATCCCCGTGTCATCAGCTGTTTCGAGTCTCCACTATTCCTGTGTATTTATGTCTACGTTAGAGTATGTTTCTCCAGTGCTGTCATTAACGTCGCCACCCGTCGTGCCCCGTGTGCCTTGCTGTTCCGTATTGTTCTCCGAATAAATCCCTTGTTACCCGACTTCCCGACTCCTTCCCTGGTCCGAGCTCCCGCTCGCTTCGTGACACTAGCAGCCGATCACAAGATCGACTTGGGGCTTCAAAAAAATTCAACAAAAATGGCAGCCTCTCAGTGGCCATGGAGTGTCTCCTTACAGCTTTTTCGCCAGTACGTTGTCTTGTGTAAACTTCAAACAGGGAATTTGTCTAATTTTATGCTTAAAATGCCAACAGGCAACCAAATTTATCTGTTAAGGCTGTAATTTTTTCTAATTTTTTTAACAAAATGCTACCTGCTGTTGCTGACTGTCTATTGCCTTGATTAATTGCCCTGTGTCTTATCTGGTTGCCCGTTTGCTCAGAAAGTTGCCCCATGTATCATCACCCTAAGAAATTTTACAGAAATCAGAATGAATCCAACAGTCATGTCTCAGGAAGTGAAATCAAATCAGTGTATCAGCACCAAGCAAATCTGGTAAGGCCTCTTGATTTAACAGTTTTGGTTTTGTAATAGTGTGCTCTTTGCAATAATCTGGAAAAATAATAATCAGAATGCAGAATGCACACGACTGCCTTTTACAGCAGATACAACACTATTTAGATCCCATCGTAGACCTAGATACCTAAATTTTGCTGGCTCATATTATAGGAGTCATACAATACTCTCATTAAAAATATGCATTTATATAAAAAGGTACAGAGCGTACAATACTTTGGAACAGCGTCAGCTAAACAAACCTGTCTGATGTAATGCCACTCTTTGAGCCCTTAGTGCTGCTGTCAAAACAGGACAGAGACAAAGCGACTTCCCTATTAGCTGGGATCTAAGAACATTCAAGGTCATTTGTGCGCTAGAGTTTGGCCACATTAGGAACTGGTTGTTCAAGCTATGACACAAATACGTTGAACACCACACAACAGCACCCTGCTTACCTTACTATAACAATGTAAGAACACAAACATTTTGGGTTCACAACTGCAATTGTTTTTACACAATAGGCCATCAAACAGGAACATCATAACTACCATCATAATCACATAACACACAATGGGAAATCTTTTTCACAAAATAATGTTTAATGTGTTAACCTTATTCTTCATTACCACAGAAATAACTCAGGCTGGCAGATTAGAGGAGAAGTTGTCAATCTCAAATTGCATTGGCGCACTGCTTTTCATCTATATGTTTAACTTTGACATTCTTATCACAAAGACAGGTCACTGACTTCAGAATAAGTCACATATGCCATGGTATAAAGTCCATCCTGTCAAAACATATTGACTGATCTGATTCCAAGAGATGTGCCCAACTAAATATTCTGCAGACAGATTTTTGCAGCATTGTTGACTTTGATAAACAGGTTTTCTGGATGTACAAAAGTTTTCCCAGCCAATTTTGCTTCTTTACTGGTGAAGCCAGTTACTATCAGAATTGTCCGGGTTCATCTATGTAAATATACGGAATTATGATGTTTTCCTACTCTGCTTCCATTACAAACTTGTATGAGCTCTGCTCATATTCAACAGTAACAATACACTGTTGCTGGATTAACAGACAAATAGCTTGTGTGCTGTTATTTCATTTCTATCAGAATGGATAGCATCACAAGTATATGATGGAAGTAACTTTTAAAAGTGAAAATCTGCAATGAACTCAACAGATTCCTTACAGATTCATGTCAACATCTGTGTTAAGGTGTTTCATAAATGGTGTCTAAGGTTGTGTTTGTACGGATATTTCCTCATACACAGCACTACTAAGTTATACAAATTCACTAAATTAACTGCTGTTCCAAAATGCTTGTTATTTTGTATAAAAGGTAATATAATCATTAAGTATGACTGGAGGTTGGAGTAAAAATCTATGTATATACAACCAGGGGCACTGCTGAAGATTTCGGGCCCCATGAAGGGACATCATATTGGGCCCCTCAGCCCAGACTAATCCAGTTATTTTCCAAATTTTTTAGGGCCTCTGTCAATCCGGGGCCCTTGGAATCATCATCTTATGGCAGCCCTGTATACAACTTGCCAGAAAATTTACAGATACAAGACAGCTCTGATTGCTGGGTGATATTCTGAAAAGTTCTTGAAGAAACAGGGGGATTTGTTTGAGTTTTAATTACAAAGCCTGTGTGTTTAAATATCACAAATATTACAAAACAGCAGGCGATAGACACAAACAGTTAAAAAGTGTTGTGTGAGATGTGTATAATCCTAGTCATCGCTGGCTCTACTTTTCCTAAAACTGTGTTCGGTAACACGGCATTCGACGAGGCACAAATAATTATGTAATGAGTATGTATTAATTAACCACAAACTAAGTCTTAGTCACATACTGATCACATGTTAATTCATCATTAATGAATCATGACTCATGTTTTATAACACAGTTACTATGTATGAATTATTATTATTATTACTACAAGAATATAAGAACGTAAGAAATTTACAAAAGGAGGCCATTCAGCCCATGAAGCATCAAGAGTTAGCTATATATTAATTCTGAAAACCTTTGTGATCTACTGAAAGAACTGCTGAAGGAATAAATCACGAATAACACAAGTAAAATAGATGTTTAATGAATTAATGAATCATGACATCTTTTATGAAGTAGCGACTATATATGTTCATGATTTATACTTCAGTAGTAAATGAGTTATTACTAAGTATTTGTCCCCTATCAAGTGTTACTGATGTTTCTAAATTCTGTGTAGGGGTACTGAGAATTGTTACAGACGTACAGTAATAAAGTCAGACAGTAGGAAAGACTCACACAATAAATTACAGATGCTCCTCTACTTGCGAACTTTCAACTTACGAACTTTCAGACATACGAATGAAGAGAACTATATAGTCCAAATTGTGTTCATTGGGCTCCCGTTTCCTGTCTGCAACATCAATTTTTTTTTCTGCGCGCCAATTCCGCCTAGTACGACTTCTGGCCCCTACTCCCGCCACGCAGCAGCGTAACGTGCGTACTCCCAGCATCCTACTTATCTGTACTTGCATATACCCTTAAAATGCTGTTGAATAACGACTTACGAACATTTCAAGTTACGAACGGCCGTAGGTTGCTTTTGTGCAAATTGTTCAAAGCATAAAATGAAAGAAATGTATGTAAATCAAAAGCAAGATACAGCTTCTCTCCAAATTACAAGTTTTCAGAAACAACTACGAAATGAATTGCGATGAATTAAATCTTAATATCAGGGCATATTCCAAATCAGCTGTTAATACTGTGTCACCTCTGAGCCAGCGAAGCAGGAAGTGGTCATGCTGGGCTGGAAGTTGTGGCAAAATATCCTGGATTGTCTCTCGCAACTAGAAGTAAAAATAACATCAAATACAGTGAGATGAAAACATAAAGAACTAGAGAGCTAAGAAGGGGTGGATTTATGACGAATAACTATAGACTAATACAATGCCAGATGCTCACAGTTTTCAGTACCTGGATGGTATTTAAACAGGAGACAGCTAGTCTTTTCATGATCTATGCTTTAGTTTTTGTGTAGGTGGTAAGGTAGTAGCTTTACCAGTGGAATTGTGAACAAAACACCTTAACGATGGTCCTGCAGATAAGTACCAGCACCACGTCTCTGCATGTAGGCACAACCAATTTATTCCAATGATCCCAACTGAAAAAAAAGTCTAACATTGACCCTCTGCCCAAAATACATACACAGAAACTCACATGAACCTATAAGATTTTCTGTCTTTCTAACCCCTATAAGACAAATATTTGGAAATATTTGTTCTTGTGGGATTTTGAACTTTGACCAGGCCACAGTGAACATCCACTTAATTAATTAAATATTGTCTTGTTAAAATGCAGATTTTTTTACAGGCCCAGCTATATGATTTGTCATCATTATAATGTAATATACATCTTTTTTTTTTAATAAGCATGATTTCAAAATACATGTAACACATAGTTACATTTCATCAGAAACGCGTATTTGTTCTAATTCCCAATGGATTGTTAAAGTAAATAACAGCAAACATACTTTTAAAATAAATCCAGGAACTTTAAAGCGGTGCTGCAACATATATTCGGTCATTTCTATAAATTCCTGTTTCGAATAAAAACATGAACACTTCGGCAAATTGGAGAATTACAGAGATTTCAGTTTTCATTCTGCATTCTTAAGGATTGGAAATGGCGATACATAGAGCATATTGATTAAAAGAGAAAAAAGGCAGAGAGAAGGAATGGAATGAAAAACAGTCGGAGGTCTGGCATTTTTTTCCACACAAGTGGGATACGGCGGTTTGCAATGCGAAAAACGATAAAATGGCATGGCATGGGTCTACAGAAAGACCTTTTGTAACTTACCGGTGCAACGGAGAGTTCCGTGAGATGGTCTGTTAGCTTGTAAGTTATAATTAACACAATAAGAGTACCTGTTTTGCATTTTTTAAATAACCCATTTTCCGACAATGTCCTTGTCGAAATAACCGTTAGACAACTTTATCTTTCACTTTTTTGGAGATAAGACAATTTAGTTATTGTCAAGATAAGCAAATTAATATATTATATTATAAATTGCAGAGAAATCTAATATCAAAATATTCGGTAAAGTTCCAGCAACAAAAATGATCAGCATTTATTTAATCTGGAACTGATATGTTATTTTTAAAACATTGCCAAAACATCGAACTATTTATCGATTTGTGGGCAAAAAAAATAAATAAACGAATCATTCGTACGTCAAAAGTTAGAAAACATCAACTGCATATAACAATGCTCTTCTTTTAATCCCTTAATACCCCATACAAGATTTCCACCTCGGAGGTAAATAGATATATGTGTTAGGGCAACAAAGCAGAGCAGCGACTAAACCAAAGCGAAGCTAAGGAGCTCACCTGCTGCAGGGCTTCGGATTGCTTCGGGCTCAGATCGCCCACACGGCCGCTCATTCTGCTCCCGGACCCGGACCGCGTACTGGATGCGGCGCGAACCGGCAGGTGCCGAAACCTGCTGTCCCTCCTCAGCGACCGGAACCTGCCACCCAAAGCAACGCCCCCCCTAAACGGCCAATTAGACCGCGTGTACATTCCGGCCGCCGCCTTCGCAACAGGCAGGTCAGCCCCAGAAAATGCGCATGCAAGTGATACAACACTCCTGTTGGTCTATATCAAAAAGTCCAGTGGCCGATTAACATGTTAACAGACCCCTAGGCTACACTAATCGTAGGTCTCTCTTCTTGTTCCACTCCCCAAAAATGATACAATTAACTGTAAAATTATTAAATAATAATAACTGCAAGATAATCAAAGAGAATGTGACTCTGTACCAAACGAGAGCAATAACATCGGCTAGGGGAACAATTAACAACCCGGCAAGCTTACAATTTCACGTTAGTCATATGCAGCAACCAAAAAGAGCGCAGTAGAGACCCCACTGAATTGACCCATATCAACAGTGAAACCATAAAACATTAATTACAATCTGATCCAGTGCGTGTCAACTGCATCCACCATGCACTCTCAAGACATATTTACCATAGATAACTTTACGGAGAAAGGAAAATTCCAATAGAATGTACAGCAACCATTATAACCATTTTAATGTTTTCCTCTGTGCATTTTTGATGAAGACAGACTCCGTATAACAAACGGCATACCGATACCAGAAAATAAAGGACTTCTAAAAACAATTAAAATAGATGAACGAGCTAGTCGGCCTACAGGCCCCCCTGATAACTCTGGGCCCCGAGGAAGCAGCTTAGGTGAGCCTGTTTATTAATCAGCCCCTGAAAATGTCCATCATAAGATTACGCAGGATAATTAACTCTGAGTAGGAAATAGGACTGAAATGTGGAGGAGACCCAGCAAACTTAATAATTACTTGAAACAGGCAAATTTCCATTGCCACAACAAAAAAATAAATAAATAAAACGAAAAGTCTCCAATTGTAAAATGTAGATTGCTAGTATTATATATCTCTAAATATTTTACCGATCCAATTACAGAACAGAACAACGAACGACATCAGATTCATTAGTATGGACTGATCCAAACAAGCCGGTGATAGGGGCTAATAGAGAACACTGGATAAATATAACACCTTATGGATAAGAACCGCTAGTTTGACTATATGTGTAACTATATCTGTTAATACAATAGTAGGTAATTAGTATAACTTGTACTTAAATACATCATGCCGCCTCTAGTCTCTACTCATTAGTTTTTGTCCGGGTGAATTTCGCTAGCTAGCCTAAATTGCACGGATACTGGGAGAAATTTAATCGTGATAAATAAGGTGGCAGGCATCTATCAATCCTCGCAGAACTGTTTGTGCCTTTCCAGCGACAGAGCATCTCCGTCCATGACGGTTCACATCGGCAACGCCTGCTGGTGACTGTACTGCCTGAAGTACGACATCCAACCCGGCGGGCACATGCCGAGCGACGAGACCATCGGCGTGGGGGACGCAGCCGGGAAGCACGTCCCTAAAGCGCTGTTTGTCGACCTTGAGCCTACTGTGGTCCGTGGGTCGGGAGACTTCCAGTAGCGCTGAGATAACTGGGCATATTAGATTTCGTGATTCCTTTATTTCCATCAAGTTTTTCTTTGACCAATTGACCTTCCCTCGAAAACCACTAACGAACTTCTCGTTCAAGACGCAAGGTGGCGATGTCGCGCTCGTAAACGGCGCCATTGGACTAACCGTTTTAGCCTATGGGAAGGTCGCCGTCTCCGATGCGATGGAAGTTATTTCGGGTAACACTTTACCCCTATGTTTGCCTGGTGCCTCCGGATGTAGCCTTGGGTAGCCTATGCATTAATCCACCAGTGACCTTGACCCACATGAGATCAAGTCAATCGGACCTGCTTGAGCATTACATTAGTAAAAGTAACTAAAACCAGAGCCTGCAGTGCTTACGATGAGACTGATAACAATGTCAGTCGAGATTTATGGCTTCAAGTCAGGGTTATTAAAAGGTGCGGTTTCTTGGTGTGTTCAAGGATTCGTTTTAGATGGTGTTAGTGTACAGTATAGATGCATTCATAAATGCACTGACCTGAACACAATGAATCTCTTGCTAGGATTCGAGCAGGGGGTTTGCCAAATCAGGTAGTTAATTCTGCTTTATAAAATCTTGGTTGTAGTTTTATTTAGAATTCTTTTATTGCTTAATAGCTGGGAGTGTCTTAAAGACGACATTTAATTTTAATACTATGATAATCCGTGAATTCCGTATGTATAATGTTAAAGTATTTTTCCAACTAATCGTTTCGTACAATAAACAAATAAAATGAATATATGCTTGAAGTTGCTTAGATGAAGGATAATTTATCAGCCTAGTATTGCAATATCCAGTTTGTTTAAAAGCGAGCGTCCTGAATATCTGCTTTTAGATGAGGTTCGCACGCGCATATACCGCCAGTTTTTATAGAATTCAGTGATCAATTGTCATTGTTGACACACCACAGCACACAGTGCACAACAACGAAATGTGTCCTCTGCATTTAACCCATACAGTATGTGACATAGCAGCTGCAGGGGGCAGCTAATTCAGCGCCTGGGGAGCAGTGCTTGGGGGCGGTACCTTGCTCAGGGTACCTCAGTGGTCATGGGTGTAAATTACGGGGGGATGGGGGGGTTGTAGCCCCCCAATAAATCAAACCCGCTAATTCAACCCCCCCAATAATCATGTTTCCCCCGTAATGGGTGTTGACCTCAACCCCCCCAATGTTCCAGCCAAAGTTACGCCCTTGTCAGTGGTGACTTGCTGGTCAGGGATTCGAACCTGCAATCTTTTGTTCCACCCAGAGCAGCTTATAACTGGTATGGAGGATGCAGCCAATAACTATACTGGAGGACAGTACTCCATTAGCAAAGGATTGTGGACATGATACTGGACCAGGTTTGAAAACTGGTAGAATTTCATTTTATATTTCATATTTTTGCTGAGAACATAATGACGGCCTATTGATAAATCTGGCAATTATATATATAGTGTTTTTGTTTTAGTTTATGAAGTAATTTGCTTTGACAACCCTTGGTACTTATTACTTATGAAGTATGTTATGAAATTCCCTTTGATGGCGGTTTGTTTTATAGAAGCAGTTCGTCATTGTGCAAACTTTTCCCTATGAACTATCAAGGTTTGGATAATATTTACCTTTGTATTTCTGAAGAATAGATTTTACTTCTATTTACCTTTCAGTCTGACAGAGTACTGTACCTTCATGGTTGACACAAGGCCGTCTATGAATCTCAACATGGAGTGCCCCACCTACACCAACCTGAACAGGTTCATCGACCAGATCGTCTCCATCACTGCTCCCTGCGCTTCAACGGAGCCCTGAATGTGGACCTGACTCAGTTCCAGGGCAACCTTGTGCCTTACCTGTCATCTCGGCAGAAGAGGCATACGTACCACGAGCAAATGTCGGTGGCTTAAATTACCGATGCCTGAAAAGCCTGAAAAGCAGATGGTGAAATGTGATCCTCGTCACGGCAAATAAATGGGCTGCTGCATACCGTAGCATGGAGATGTGGTACCCAAGGATGTAAATGCGGCCAATGCCACTATCAAGACCAAGAGAACCATCCAGTTTGTCGACTGGTGCCCGATTGGTTTCAAGGTAAATACAGTATACTGTATACCTGTTATTAAATGGATTACCAGGTCTGAACTACAGGTGGTAAGATTGCTAAATAAGGTTGGAGATCCTTGCCCTAGAGAAGTGTTTCCCAGCCTGGTCCTTGGGAGCCCTCAGACAGCCCGCGTGTTTGCTCTCTGCCAGACAATCCACATTTTTGGTGCCTTCCAGCTCCAGGAAGCAGACTGGGTTGGGAAAGACTGCCCTAGAGCAAGGATCTCCAACCTTATTTAGCAGCCAAATCACCTGTAGTTCAGACCTGGTAATCCACCTAAAGCTAAGCAGATTCAGACCAGGCCAGGACTTGGATGGGTGACCAACCAGGAAAGCTGAGATGTTTGTGTGGCCAAATGGGGGAGCCCATCCTGGATCCCAGTGCAGTGATGGGGACACTGCTGTAAAAATGGTGCCGTCTCATTGAATAAAACATAAAACTGAGGGCCTGGCTCACTCAGGTCATGAAGGATCCCTGGGCACCTTTTGAAAGAGTGGGGGTTGCTCCCTACTCTGAGTGACTGAGGCACCTTTCGAATCTGGCCGCCTAATCATCCCCTATATCTAACTGGTGAATTCTCTCCTGCCCCCTCACCATCTTAACTACTGTGTGGTGAGCGTACTGGTGCAGAATGGCCGCTGTTGTTTCATCCAGGTGGGGGCTCCCCATTGGTTCTGTAAGCAGTATGTAAATCTACTTAATGCAGTAAGCAGTATGTAAATTTACTTAATGATCTGGGGGGGGGGGGGGGGGGAAAAAAACCCATGGGGATTTGGGAAAAAAAAAAACCAAAATCTAATTTTTTTTTTTAGGGGGGTTT
>JABJVO010000115.1:30198354-30209282 GCA_026770805.1 Boulengeromyrus knoepffleri
CCCCATCACCTACTCACCCCACTCCCATGCTCTGTACCCCATCCCCTCCTCACCACCCCCCATGCCCTGTACCCCATCACCTCCTCACCGCACTCCCAGAAACTGTGGCTGCTCTCCTGGCGCGCTGCACTCGCTCTCCATCTTCAGGGAGTCGATGTGGGCGATGGAGATCACGGTGGCTGCCACATACCAAGGCAGCCCCAGGAGGGAGCAGGCGGCCATCAGGATCCCAACCCAGAAGAGGTCCAGGTGATACCCACACCCTTTCTGTTCCAGGGATGAGCGGAGATGGAAAGTAGGGGAGTCAAATGAGGCAAACACAGTCTGGAATGCTAGGGAGTTTGGACCCCACAACAGGCACAAAGTGCTGCACCACAAATCATCTAAACCAGCTCAAGCCTAGATGAACACTGCAACTTACAGGAGCCGGGGTGGCACTCATCACGTTTGACTACCTTGAGCTTATTTTCCTTGCGGTTCACGATGACAGCAGTGATCTGCTGGTCCATGAAGATAAGGATGGTGACGAGGAGTGCAGGGACGAAGCTGGCTAGACACATCCACCACGGGTTCTTCCCAAACGGCTTCACAATCCAGCCCCGGTCTGAGCGGGTTGGCTGAGAGGTACGATCCATCAAAGGAGAAGCAAATACACAGAGACTTATATTCATGGGTGAGGTGCCATGTTTTGTGTGAACAGTCGTGGCTCAAACTCACACAGTCAGGTATTACTAAACGCCACATGCATCGGCAAACTAACAAGCATCCTCTAGAGCAGCCATACCTTGAACTCTGTAGGCACTATGAGCTTGGGCGTTTGTAGCCCTATTAACATATCAAGACCCACAAACGTCATGATTGACATCAGGGTGGAGAAATCACTGATGAGTTTCCGAAGCTTATTAGGCAGAAAGACAAATGAGAGGAGAGAGAGATGTAAACAAAAGCAGCATGGAAAGGCAATGGTTAGGGTAGCTTTTCGAAAGGAATCAATCAAGTGTAGGATTTACTATTTTAACTATATTTATCTGAAGAGCTAATGTTACGCAGCCATCAGTTTCATTGGATCAAAACAAGGTTTTTTCAGTGACCCCTGATTTTAGGGATGAACGAGAGAGGAAGGCTCATGGGAGTTTTACTTGCACAAAAACGTTCAGAGGGCAGAAGGAAAAATGATTGGTTCAGGGAGATAACCAATCAGATTGTAGAGGAGGTGGGTCCAAGCAACTCGAGGAGGCAAGGCCAACCAATCAGATCTCTTGGTCCCGCCTCCTCTAGTTGCTTGGACCTACCTCCTCTACAATATGATTGGTTATCTCCCTGAACCAATCATTGTTCCTTCTGCCCTCAGAACATTTCTGTGTAAGTATAACTCCCACGAGTGAAAGGGAGCCATGTGGGGGTGGCTGGGGTAGGGGTCTGGGACCTTGATGTCTGTGGGAACATGTAGTTTTGGGGTATCCAAGTTCAGCAGGTGGTCCAGCATGCAGAAGACGAGGATGGAAATAATAATGGCAAAGTCGCTGATGAGGGTGCGGCACTGGAGCAGAGAAGGGGGGGTGGTGGTGGGGTGGGGGGGGAGTGTCAGGACAGAGAAGGGGATGTTTATTATCAACCTGACCATCTCCGTTTTACCTGGTTAATCTATGCATGCCTCTCTTTCTGTAAATCACTGCCTGGCAGGATTAGCGTTTCCTGTAGGTATAACTGTGGACGATCAACGGCGCGTCACACTGGTCCAATACAGTCTCTCCCTCACTTTCCTGAGCACTTGTTTGCTTTCCTGTTGAGCCTGCAAACACCCCCATACCAGCCTCACCTTGGTGGGAAAGTAGCGGCTGAATTTGAACTTCTTGAGCGAGACGGTCATGGAGTAGGTGCCGAAGAAGAGGATGAAGGACATGAGTGCCAGGTCTGGGACATATTTGCAGGAGTTTCCTATGAGGAAGCCGCCGTAAGAGAGACATTCCTTCTGGCTGAGTCGGCTCCAATCTAAAGCTGTATCATTCAGCTGAGGGGAGTGGGAGAGGCGTGTAGCAGCCAGATTTTTGTAATGGGGGGGTGGGGATTAAAGAGAAAGGATAAAAAGAAAAACAAACGAGAGATGAATTCATTAACAATTAGAGACAAAGACTCTGAAGACACATCTGGAACCAAGCGAGACCTATATCATGGTAACAGTTTTGATAAGCATGGGGAGCGTCGAACTCGTCGCCTTGGCAACGCACCGCAGCGAGATCGCTGGTGCGGTCCACTGATGTTGGGCCAGAAATGTTGAACATGGAGTCTGCTGCTCTTGCACAGAAACAAAGAAGGGTGGAGAAGAGAAGGGAATTACAAATTCAGTTCAATAATACAACACAGATTTTGTAATGATGTATTACAGAAGTATAATTATATATTCATTTTCCACTGGGAAATTATACATCCAATAACACTTAAATGTTACCTTTCAAAAGTCAAACATATACAACTGTGTATATTCCAAAAACCCTTAAAAAGGACATAGTGCCATAATTCAAAATGTTCAAGCACTAAACCTAAAACAAAACATGGATTCTGCATATTAAATAGTACAGTGAATACAGTATATTAGTGTTTCTCTACGTGGACCCAAAGACAGTCCATTCCCAAAATGTCTGGCAGGGAGCTGGGAGGGAGCAAAAATGTGGACTGTTTGCGGGTCCCTGAGGACTGGGATCACAGGTCTATGCAGTGCCTGGCTGCACAAGCACAGCAGGATATCAAATTCCAATAGAAATGAGTGACACTATTGATGGGTATTGACATCATTATGCAAATTTGTCAGCATTTTACTTATTGGATGTTTATCTGGCCTTGAACCAATCACTGCTATTTGATTTTCCACCTTCATCTCTTGCATTGTAAGCCAGATCCAGGCTCCACCCTCCTTGAGTACTGGGGACACACTTACACTGACTGGGGGCTTGGCACTCACACACACTTACACTGACTGGGGGCTTGGCACTCACACACACTTACACTGACTGTGGGCTTGGCACTCGCACACACTTACACTGACTGGGGGCTTGGCACTCGCACTTGTACATGGTGACGTATTCTGGCTTGTAGCCTCTATTGATGGGGTAGTAGTTGAAGGAGGCCACCATCTTCTTGACTGCATCAGAAATGAAGATGAAGGAGATGAGGCTGGAGAAGCCCTCCTCCGTGAAGCGTGTGATGTACTTGATGATGAAGCTGGCGTCCGTGGCGACCAGAATCAAACACTGCAGGCATGAGTGCAGGCCGATCCATAGACGCAGCTCCATGTAATCAATGCTGTTATTCCTGCGGAGGGGAAGCGAAAAAACCCATGATGTGATAAAAACCTGTTTTTTTGATGTTGTGGGGACCATTTTTCTCACGTATTTCCTTGTCTCTGTTTTTTTTTCTAAATTACCAAAGCCTACTCATCACATGACATACTTTACTGCCTCGCAATGCATGATGAAATTTGCCTTATGCTGTCAATGATAGAACATTAAGTGTACAGCCTAAAAAATATATTTGATTGTTGTGATTAGGGTTTTCTCCATAGATGTGAATGGAGAGATTGTGTGTGTCTGTGTGTGTGTGTGTGAGAGAGAGAGAATAAATTTATATTTTTTCTATTTAAAGTTGTATTTTCTATTTGTCCTTGTATTTCAAATATTCTGTCTTATTCTACGTATTTCTCTTTCAGGTCATTAAACAGAAGAAAGAAAACATCATTTTGTTACTGTTTTGTTAGGTCCACAATGGCAGCGTCTGTACTCAGCACATACAGCCTTTGTTTCCTGTCATTATTCCCTAAACGATACAGTATAACAAGTACTTTTGTTACATTTACATTGTATTAGGTACAAACTTAAAACAATTTAGTACACAGGAGGATGTGCGTAGGTTATTTGCAAATACTACGCCATTTTATATAAGGGACTTCAGCATCCACAGATTTTGGTATCCGTGGAGGGGGGGGGGGCAGATTCCAAGGGCTGACTGTATCTCCTAGCAGTCAGGGCAGAGATAAGTGCATAATATTAATGTGTAACCCCAGTGCAGTACGACACCAATCCTGAGCTGCTTCTTCATTTCCCTGTTTCCTTCCCTGTCCTTTTCCTGCCCACCCCTCTGACTATCTGTGTCCCCATTAGCCAGGACGGCTCTGAACTCACTTGCCGAACTCGTACAGCAGCTTCTCGAAGATAAGGATGGGTCCCGTGGAGCTGAGAATGATGAGGGGCTGGCCTCCGAAGAAGCAGAACACGGTGCCAGCCAGGGCTGTGCCCAGGAAGCTCTCCATCACACCCTGAGTGCGGGACAGAGGAAGAGAGGAAGTCTCCATACCCTCAGTTATGTATGTCAGCCTTTGTACATCTGTGCTCTTTTCATCCTGTCAGTAAATGAGTGCATATTTACAAACTAGAGCACAATTAAACAGGATCTGCTCTTCGCGTCTATATATAATGTTTATGGTCGCATTTATTGTTTGTTTGTTGTCATCATGTGGTGTTGTTTTCATTAATTTACAATTGACAATACCATTGATAGCTGAAGTGAGATCCCTTCAGGTGTATGTTGTCCATGGGGAGCAGGATTACCATGAATGGGCTATCACCACGAATGGGCTATCACCATGAATGGGCTATCACCATGAATGGGCTATCACCATGTGCTCATATGCAGCGGTAGTTAATAAAGAATCCAATGGGAAGTTGGTTATGGTGCACAAAAAAATCATACAACCATCACTGGATGAGGGTAACTGAAAAGGAAGGAAGCGGCCCCCTTCGCTCGACCCACCTGGTAGTTGTCTGTGGCGTCCCCCAGCAGCCCACCGAAGGTGATGGCGTTGGTGATGCAGCCCAGGTAGATGAAGAGCACGGCAGAGATGGACTGGATGTGGAACCCCCCGTAGAAGTCGCTAAAAAGCCAGGGCAGCTTCCGCTTGATGTCCAGACACAGGCCGCCACAGAACCTGCCGCCAGGTGCATTGTGGGTAAGACCGATCCAGCCTAGTGGGCTGCTCTGGCCTCTGCTGGCTGTGATATGAAACTAGAGATCTCTTAGCTGAACAGCACCAAAAGGCTTTTTAAAGTGAGAGTATTGGTTTTATTGTTGTTCTATATTCTTTATTGCCTGGTGGATATTCAGACTTAGTAACATGTGACAAAGTTACGATATATCATACCTATTATCTTTTGTACACACTGTACCATACCAGCCCACATTCACTACAAGTAGATAGATAGATAGATAGATAGATAGATAGATAGATAGATAGATAGATAGATAAAAGATCTAAGGTTATACTCGGATGCTTCCCAGCTTATTGTAGTAAACTCATTGCTATGCCCGTTAACTTCTGACTTACTTTCCAGTAAAGACCAGCTCCTCTCCCAGTTCGTGCGGCATTGGTATGTCCTCTTCAGGGGCCGGGCTTCCCACTATCCCGTTCATCTGGCCCAGCTCGTTGAGGGAGAAGACTGACTTCCTGAACACAGAGACGACAGAAATGGGTGGAACTGGCAATAAAGGTTAAAATGAGCTTCTGTAGCTCAACAAGTGAAGCGCTGCGCTAATAATGCACAGGTTGTGTGTTTGGGTAGCAGGGAACACACATAAAAGAAGGAATTAACAATTATAATCATTTTATTGCACCAAGGTTTTCCTTAATGCTGTGCATTTATATTGTATTATTTCATTTTGTTTTTATGACACTGAAGAGCACTATGAAGCCACATTGGGGCCACTCTTACCTCATGTCAGCAGAGGGCACCTTCTTGGGGGGCTCGATGCGGATTTTGGGGTCCCACTCTCCGGGTGGCAGCACAGTGACCTCATCCAGGAACTCGTCAATGCCGGCGATGAGGTCATCTCTGTCCCTGGCCTTGTACGCTACGTCGCTGAAGAGCTGGAGGAAGAGAAACATTGAGGCGTCTGTGGGATTGGTATAATAGTAATAGTTAAGAGCACGTGCTCCACATCTCATACTTACGTCATCTACCATGAGCGTGGCTATGGCTCTGCCAATCTCAGTGTAGGACCTGCCTTTTCCCTGAGGTCCAAGCAGCACAAACAGGAACCTTTTAGGGAGGGTTTAAGATGTAAGTACCTCATTACCACCACACAGACAGATGCTGAGAAGCATGGCTCACCTGCTTCTGCTTGCCACTGACACCTATTACCCTCTTTCAACAATACCTTCCGTCTCCATACACTACTCTATAACATGAAGCCCAGGTAAGGGTGACAAAGGGTAGGACAGGCCCACAGACACTGGTCACCTGGTGGGGACTGGAACTTCTGTCATTCCTCCCAGAGTGGTGGCCTGTGCCAGGCGGACGAAGGCCACGAAGGGCTTCTCCAGGAAGTCCACCTCCCCCACCAGCACGTTGGATGCCTCTGCATCACGTGGGATTTTCTTCATGAACTTGTTCTTCAGCTGGCCAGTGGTGTGTGAGAGAGTGATGTCTTAGTGCTTAATAATCAGTACTCAGCTGGATTACTGTCAACAGCACATAAACACAGGCAAACACACATAAACAAAGGCACACAACAGGCAAACACACATAAACACAGGCACAAAACAGGCAAACACACTTAAACACAGGCACAAAACAGGCAAACACACATAAACACAGGCACAAAACAGGCAAACACACATAAACAAAGGCACACAACAGGCAAACACACATAAACACAGGCACAAAACAGGCAAACACACTTAAACACAGGCACAAAACAGGCAAACACACATAAACACAGGCACAAAACAGGCAAACACACATAAACAAAGGCACACAACAGGCAAACACACATAAACACAGGCACACAGCAAGCCAGTCCCTGCATGGACATTAAAACACACTAAATGCAGCAATCACAAACAGCATCACCATTCAACAAATTTATTGAATTACAACAGAAACCTGAACAGGAAATTACCACCTAGGTGATAAGGGACATAATGGATTTTATTATTTTTGCAGTCTCATGCTTTCTTTAATTTTCAATGCATTTTCTCCCCAAATGAGACTTGCATTGGTTCCCACCAGCCATTTTTGACCAAATGTTAAACTAATTTCCTTGGCAAAAAGTACAGAAGCATTACAAAACAATTCTGACAACTCTGATAAGTATGGAAGCTGTATCTTTATGATGGAATAGCATAAAACTCCTTCAAATAGCAATACTACCCCGAAGCAGAAACATCACCTGCCTCTTTTTAACCTGCTGTTATTATACAAAGAGTTCCTAATGCTTCTGTATTGCAGCCCCCAAATGGCCCCCTGCTCTCCCGGCTGCATGTGACGGGTGCATGATCTGAGCTTTCGTGAAAAGCACCTGACTGCATGAGACTTTTCAAAGCCTTGTTCTTCAGCATTGACCTTGGTCACAATTTCTAGTGCCCTGAGGTCTTATTTTGAAGCTCTGTCGAGTTATTTAACTGAATGTAAATTGGTTCCAGTCAGGCCTGCGAGGTTCGATTGCGTTCCAGCATGTTGTAACTGTTTAGGTTTTAACTGTGAGGAAACGGGAAATCAAAACTGACAGTATGTCTGCCCTGCAGTCACCCCCCCCCCCACCCCCCAGCTGGCAAACACCTCAGAACATGTGAGCCGTAAGTGTTTGGGTGGGGGGAGCAGCCCTCCTGAGTGGCAAGCTAATGATTCTGTCAGTCACGGACAAAGGCGGGAAGATGAAAGAGTGCGGTAGGTGTCCCCTGCCACGGGGGGAGAGGGTAACTCATTAAACTGGGCTCCCACACAAGCAGGATGTGTGTGTGTGTGTGTGTGTGGGGGGGGGGGTAATAAGCTCAGAAACAGGGGTGCTTTTGTTTCCAAGGGTATGAACTGACTTACACGCCCCACCTCAGCTCCTCAAAATAGAAGCCTGCCATTGATTGTTGTCAGAATGACCCTGGCATCTGTAAAGACCTGACTGGTCTGCTATGTTCGGTCTCCGTTACTGTCAAACCCTTCATTTCCCTGGGCTTTTCCTTTAAGTCGCAATGACCTGAATTAAAAAAAAACAGGCTTAATGGATTTTGTGCTCTCAGTAGGTTGGTGGCCAACTAACGTGTGAGAGGATTAGATACTCCCTCAGATCTGGCCGACGTAATTCCATTGCCCCCCTGCTGACCCTTGCCACATTCCGAGCCTGACCATGAAACACACACACACACACACGCTCGTGCGCACATGTAGGGTATACATATCCTTATGGGGACCGCGCATTCATTTCAATGGGAAAAATGCTAACGCTAACTATGACACCCTTAACCCCTACCCTACGCACACACACACACACAGACACACACACACACACACACACAGCTGGGACAGGAGTGGGAAAATGTCAATCAAACAAATCTCTGTTCCTTACCTGGTCTGTGCTGGGCGTGTCTGAAATATCATTCATACTCTGACTTTGTGCGTGATCTGAAATTATACCAAAAACAAGCACTGGACACATTAGCCGGAGGACAGAGGAATCAAGGACTAAGACCTGCTCGTTAATTTCTCTTTATTTAAAGCATCTGTCACTAACAGTAACACTAACATTAACACTTACACTAACACTGTTAGCCTTAATGTGCATCAACTTACTGTATCCCAGCCTAATTGACACAGTGCTACTGGATCCCCACAAAGCTGATTTGTGAGCAAATCATATTAGGGGAAAATGGGAGAAAACACAACAATTTGCAGAAGTCAAACCCTAATACTGCAAAATTGCCCATAACCCTTTTCTGCAAGAACACTGCAAATCTCGCAAGTGATAAAGAAAAATGTTAATCCCACAGTGTAATGTTGTGACAGCAGCTATTAGGAAACCAAGACATATACGTAAAAGTCTCATATATTTCAGGTTGTGCAGAAATGAAGAGCAATACTGTATAAATGAAACACAGCTACTGCTAATTTGGAGCTTATTGATTAATTCAACTCACACATTTTTGCATGGTCAATACAGTGATAAGGTTTGACATTTCCTGCTAGAGGGTTGTTGTTGGGTTTATGCTGTAATTGCATACCCCGATAAGGCCTGTGGTGTTGTGCTATGTAGCTATTCATTGATTCATGTCTTCCTTTCCTCTCTTGGTTCTGGTTGGTCAGTGGTTAAGACACTATCAGCTTAATTTGCCCTTGGTGGTGCCCTGCTAAGTGCACATGGTTAGTTTCTTGTGTATTTCGCTTAACACCAAGACCCAGTGGTGACCGCGCGCGAGAGACGGGTCTCCGGGGGCAGACTCACGCAGGTGCCCGTAGCTGGCTGCCTGCCGCGCCCGTAGGTCCTCGGTGGAGCGGTGGAAGCCGCTCCCCGGGTGGGGGCTGCAGCTCGGACTGCGGTCTGGTGGGGGAGGGGTAGAAGGAAGGAAGGAAGGGAGGGTAAAAGGAAGGAAGGGAGGGAGGGAGGAAGGAAGAGAGGGAGGAAAAATGGAAGGAAGGAAGGAAGGGAGGGAAGAAGGAAGGAAGGGAGGAATGGAGGGAGGGAAGAAGGAAGGGAGGGAGGGAGGAAAGATGGAAGGAAGGAAGGAAGGGAGGGAGGGAGGGAGGAAGGGAGGGAAGAAGGAAGGGAGGGAGGAAAGATGGAAGGAAGGGAGGGAGGGAGAGAGGGAGGAAGAAAGGGTGCCAAAGAAGAAAAGGCAGAGTGATGGAGACAGGAGAAGATGGAGTTCGTATGTGTGTTAGTATGAAATTGGCTGGATTGAGTTAAATCACTTTACTATTTCGATGTTGAAAGCAATTTCCTGTGAGCAGATATGCAGAATTATAGATTTATATATAGAATTTTAGATAATAAAAATGAGCAAAAAAGACAGCACAATTGATTGATTCAACAGAGGCAACCACTTGCACTTTTTTGAAATTATAAATGTATTTGCAGAAAAAATGCCGCAGTTATAGCATCCCTTCTGATGTGTCCTCCGATTATGAGGACGAAAACGTCCCGCCACATTATATACAAACTTAAACAACAAATTAGAAGGAAGCTTTTCCTCCGTATAGAATCTTTTGAGATCCTTAATATTGTTTGGCTGAAGTCAGAGGTTTCAACAGCTTCAGATCCAATGAGCAGAGACGTGATGAACAGGCCATTGTGGTGATGATTCTGTGCACTGACATTCTGTCTTTGTAGATCATTTTATTTATGAATGTCATTGTACTCGGTTAATTCATCATGCATTTGTAAAACAGTCATGGAAAGCCTTGATACAGCCTTTGTTACTCATCTTTACCACCAGTGCCATGATTTTTTTGTGATTCCCAGTTATCATTCCATCCTTACTGAAACAGCATTCCATGGAGGCTACTCCATACAATATGCTTTAATCTATGTGCTACTATACAAATTTGTATGCAGCCATCACAGACATGAATGGAATTAGAGCAGAGACGTGTGAAGCTGGAGCACAGGGAGGTGGAGACAGGATGGCAGCTCGGACGCTCACTTGCAGAGGAAGACTTGCCGATGTCAGCCAGAGAGCGGTGGATGGGCTTCTTGGTCTGGTGTCGGTGTTTGCGCAGCAGGACGAAGACGACTTTCTCCTTCAGACTGGGTGGTAGCAGCCCCTCCTCCACCTGTCGCTCCACAACCCCGTCTGCCGGCGGCCGGGCATCAGGAAGACAAGCCCAGGGAGACATTTTCAATCAGTTCCCATTCAATAAATAAATAAAATATGCCAAACAAAGTTTTGAAGCTGGTTTTATTTGTTATGTGTTGTTGTTAGGATTTATTTGTAGGTTATTTGAGTAGACAACAGGTCACAAGAAGCTCTAAAGGTTAGTTCAACTATAAAGTGTGACATATGATATGTTAACATCAAAAAATATACTGGGGTCCATGAACATAAGAACATAAGAAATTTACAAACGAGAGGAGGCCATTCGGCCCATCAAGCTCGTTTGGGGAGAACTTAA
>JABJVO010000115.1:30282414-30300951 GCA_026770805.1 Boulengeromyrus knoepffleri
TGTTGGGCTCAGTCTGAGCCATTCTGTAGGAGAGGAGTTGTTTCAGTCGCAGAAGAGGTCGGGTCCTTAACTGGGTGAGATGGAACAAACTCTTCAGAGCTGCGTTTCTGGCAAAGCGGGGAGAGAGGGGGGGGGGCAAGAGGTGAGAATCGGGTCACAATAAACCCAAGTTCAGCACAAGGCTAGTGATCAATAATTGCGACAAACCGAGAGACATTCACCCTGGTGATGTCATCAGTAGAACCTCTGTGGACTTAGGTCCCTGACATTTCCGTAATGTAGCAGAAATGCATAAATTTACATCTGGGTGTGTGTGTGAAGACTGCCACAGGACAATAA
This sequence comes from Boulengeromyrus knoepffleri, assembly GCA_026770805.1. Classification (NCBI taxonomy): domain Eukaryota; kingdom Metazoa; phylum Chordata; class Actinopteri; order Osteoglossiformes; family Mormyridae; genus Boulengeromyrus; species Boulengeromyrus knoepffleri. The sequence goes on from JABJVO010000115.1 coordinate 30,282,754, forward strand.
GAGACCTGCCTTCATAGCAGTAATCTATAATCTGTGATAAACTTTTCTCAGACACCGTTTTCCTTTCATTTGGCTATAGACCGGAGGGTTTTGATGGCAAAAATACAGGTTCAAAAAACAGGCAGGAGTGTGGACTGAGAAACAGAGAAGCAGGGTGTCTGATTTAATCTGCTAGAGAGGAGCTGGTTCTTGTCATAACATGAAGTGTCAACTCAACATGGAATGAGGTGTGGTTATGCAATGAGATAGAACCAGAAAAACTATGGCCAATTGGTTCCGGTTGACAGGTTTAATGATCTCGCAAGGAACTTTTGCTCAGCTGTTTGTGGAGAACGTCAGGTAATGTTTCAATCCTGTTACCCACCTGTGCCAGCCAAGACAAACTTTTCAGGCTGCCTCGCAAACACACTCTGGTCGTTTACCCTGTCTTTTACGCAGTCCTAAAACACAATCAAGCCTCATTTAATCTTAATGTTGGTTGACATGCTCTGGCTGTCATTGGCTTGATTGAGAGGCCGCGACTGCAGATACATTTATTATGTTATGTTGGTGGTTTCATTGATTATTTATTCATGCAATAGAATCAAGTAGGTAATTTGGAAAAGACCGAAAATTTTGACAGGCAACATTCAAGTCACCACCATCAAACAACGTAAAGATTGACCTGTCAAATAACTTCTCATGATTTTTCTATAATTACACTGATTAAACAATTCAGATTTGCTGGAGTACTTAAAATTCTCAAAAAATGCGACAATCAGTTCAGACAATTTATGGAAGTGCATGATTCTCGTTAGAATTCCCCACATCACAGCCGTCTTTGGAAGCCCTGATGTGTTAAACAAACCCCATTGCCCTTCTGCTTTGTAGACATCCCTTTCCCTCGTCTCAAAGACCTCTGAAAGAAAAATACAGTAGCGATATGCGTTCAAAACCAAAGCAGAAGTGAGCGTTTGGATGGATGGATCCGTACCTCCGGCTACATTGACTATCAAATTTTCCCGCTGATGCTGTATAGACGTTTTAAGCTATAATTTCTCACTAAGCAAAAGGAAAACCACCATCTTCAAAACGGTGTGGTCTATCGTCAGTCATTATCCGATATACTCCAATGCACGACTTTCAATCCCATCGCTACTATTGTCAACTATACAATGAAACATTTGGTATTTTACTAGCTACATCAGGGGCCAGTTTAATTCCACACTTTCCATAGCCAGGCTTCACCAGCAGTCATGTGGAGGAACATCAGAGTGAGTGAAGACTGCTTATGGTGACACAAATAACATCATATAAAAGCAAAATAAACAAAAGCAAATCATGTTAAAAAAAAAAAAAAAAAACAATATTATTGGATCTGACCTGCTGCCAGTTATCAGAATATTGTTAAACAAATGAAAGTGACTAAATGTCTGGAGGTATAATTTATTTCTGGCTGGGTACAAGAACTGCAGAGGGAAAGTGTGGATAAAATATTGCGGGGTATTCACGGATATGTACAAGAATAAACTTTAATAATAAGAATAAGCTTTTTATTATATATTTTATTATATAGTTAACTTTTTTTGTCACGTAATGGTAACAATTATGTTGCCTTGTTTTGCAGTGTTAATGCTGCAGTGCTATACCTTTTGTCTTTGTGTTTACAACAGATCTGGTTTAATCGCACACTAGTAGATGTGTGTCAAATGTAAATTGAATAGAATCGAAACTGAATCCAATCAGAACCTAAAAAACACCTGCAAGTTCCTTAAATAAAAAGATTCTATTTTATGTTTTGGCACAAATCCAAGTTAAAGTCCTTCTTATACAGCATGTGAGTATTAGACTCATTTGTCTTTTCAGCTATTCTTTTCAGTTATACGTTATTTTTTGTGCTTTCAAAAAAACAGGTTGGTTTTGTATTTGAGGAACAATACCCATATGTTCCTCAAATAAAACAATTTTGGTGTACAGGACTTTGGCCTTTCTTGAATCAAATCGTTAGGTTGTGAATCAGAATCCAATCGAGGTAGCCCTCCTCAGCTGCCCCCTTTGAGTATCAGAAAGAAGGATGGTTGTGTTACCCTGGGATGACCAACCCGTCAATTGCGAGACTAGTTAATAATCCTTTATTTCATTGGTGGCCAACCAGTTGATTGCAATCGGCAAAATAGACTGAGGGCATCAGCCCACTCTGGGTCGGCAGCCAAATGTATGGTTACGATTTGGTAGCTCGTCACAGTATTTTCACCATAAAAAATTAAGGTTGGACACCGCAGATGTTACCCATTAAGAGAAAAATTAGAGGGAACATCAGATTGGCCATAGAGTGGTGTTGGAGCTGGATGGACTAAGAGGGTTTACCCATACATTATGCTAAGGGGGAGAAAACACAGAAATGCAAGGGCTCTGTCTTAACACTGTGGGGACCAGTGGGGGTGGCAAGCAAGGGAAGGGAAGGTGTGCAGACTATGGGCTTACCTTCTCCCAGTAACACAGAATAGCAGCCCCCAGGAGAGCAAGGAGGCCCAAGCCGATGAGGACATACTGGAGGTATTCCAGAATGGTCGGCATCAGCACCAGGTTCCTGTAGAACGTGGTCAGCACCGGGCCGTCGATGTACCCATTCTGTAAAGGACGAGGGGCATGGAGTGAGGGGGCCTTTGTGATGCGGAAAAGGGTCCCCAGAAAATGCACTACGACACGACACCCCCCAAGATAAAACTCCGTCATGACTACTGACCCCCCCTGACTGGAGCCAGCTGAAAGGCTGCAGAATGCAAGTTCCTACACGCACATGTCAACTGACCTCTTCAAACCAGATCATGGGCATCACTACTTCAGAAATCTTGCCAGTCTGCCTGGGAAGACGATATGAAGAAAACATGAACTAATAAAATAGCGACACTTTAAAAACCCAACAGATAATTTAAATGTACAGTATAATTACGGTTTCAATGCTACAAGAGCGGCAGCTATTTTTAGGTAAAGGATCCACAGTTAAACTTTTACAGTTACTGTAGGCCATAAACTGTGAGAGCAAATCTAACAAGGTTCACAATTAACTTCAAATAAGCAACACAAGAATACAGCTCTCAATGTTCTACAGATGGCCGACATCACGGCTGACGGCATTCGGGGGCTTACTTGATGCCCGACACCGCTTTGATGTACAGGCTGAGCTGCAGCCGGATGGATACGTTCATCGGCACGCCGGTCTCCTGTCGAGTAGCAAGGGACCAGAGGTGAGGAAGCGACAGGGCACTGCAGCCTTCCACTGCAGGAGCTCTGAAGCTGGCCAGAAGCTTGCTGAGCAGCAAAGGTGACGCCAACGAGCTGAAAGCGTGTAGATCTTATCCGCAAAGGGCCGGTGCGTACGCAGGTTTCTGGGACAACCTTTAGGTCAGCTGTTCAAACCCAGGTGTGACGACTCTTCAGCCAATCAGTCCTCTAATTAGTAATATAATTAGGGAATTGCAGTGAAAACCCACATAACACAAGGGAGTTATCTGGATAATATTGGCCATACAAAAACGCGGGTCATTCTGAAATGAGTCATACCATGAACTCGGTGCTTAAAAAGGAACATTTTGTCAAGTCGTCCTGTGACTCCCAGATTGTCTATGTACATAGATTATAACCCTCGATACCCACAGCAGAGTTCCTTAAACTTTTTAATCTAACATGTTTATCTTGCTCCATGGCCCCTGTGGTAAGATTTTACAAAGTGTTCATTCCTAACTAGTAGTCAAGTATTCCCCCCCCCCCCAAGATATATAAACACAGAATAAAAAAGCTTATTGTGGGGGGGGGTGGGGGGGGGGGGGAAGAGTTTTAAGAAAACATAAGCAAATAATCCTCACTATGTACACTCTTAAAAGACGCTACATAAAAATACGTGCATGGCGTCTAAATGATGCCAAGTCCCCAACTCCCAATCAAACCAGCGTAACCACTGGCCAGAGTCCACCTTGGCCGTCTGGCACATTATCACTCTGGTATTTACGAGATTATAAAGTGCGGCATAAAGTTTATGCCGCTGTGTTCCCACAATGCCGCTTGTCCCGAAACAAAGGGGAGGACAGGGGGTCTTAAAGGGCACGTATGACATAGCAGATAGACCAGATAGACCAGATAGACCACCACAAGGGCCCAGGCGTGTAAACCGGCCGGACCACAGACCCCGAGACACCAGGCTAAGCAGCTGTACATCACGATCCCTCTGGATAAGACACTTTATTAAATCTAATAAGTCCTCTTGCACTTATTTATCTGGGTTGTTTGGGAAAGTACTTTTTTTTTTTTTTTACTTTAGACCAGTGTCCTGCAGTCTGTATCACTTCAGATTTAATGGGTTTCCATGGCGAGCCACCATCACCACAGATAAATGTCTTAAAACCACATCACATTTTCCTTTCCAAACAAATGGTTCCATTTTCATAATAAAAATGGCTTCATCAGGGCACATAATTACAAAACAGCCAAATGATAACATTCATCACAGTCATCTATAACGGTGAGGCATTCATCTCGTTAATGTCCAGTGCTAAATGTCACATTCTTAAATCACGAGCCACACAAGGCAGCCAAAGAGGCTGCAAAGGAAAAATCCTCATTTTTGAAAGATATTTTATCCAGTCAAATAAAACTAGGAGCCCTATGTTGATAAACAAATGACTTGGTGACATTACAGTGCCAGCCAAGGGTTCGAGTTACTGGTTTCATATTCTTGTTCATGCTCTGAAAGAGACCCAGCTCTGTTTAAAGTTTGCATTGAATGACTTTCTCGTTAATTATTTGATCAGTCTCCAGTGTCACTAAATTACAGACACGAGCCTGGAGTTCACAAAGCTAAGATGCTTGAGGACCTGAGGATTTACTTGAGAAAACTCCAAAGAAATGGCAGGACTTTGTTTGTTTAGATGACGTGAAACAAAATGGAGATTTAGAATTTGAAAATGTAGATTTCAGACAATATCCCTTTACGTTTTCACTATTTCTATGAAATGAGACAGGTTTTAAAAACATGGAGTTCTATCTATATTATATATGAAATGTATATGTATAAGTAGGTGAAGGCCAGCATTACAGATACTGAATGACATCGATAAATATTGGCCACCCACTGATGACATTGAAAAGGGATAATTAATCAATGCTGCAAATGTCAATTGCTGCAGAGTAAGCAAAAGAAATCTGACCAGCCTGATAAGTGGGAGCGGATGGTTTAGCTGCAGGGCTGCTGCTCACATGGATTTTGCATAAAACCCAGTTTATGAGGTAATAACCCATTTAGTGACATCATAAAGCACTGATAATCCCACACTATCATTATAATCTTAACCAGTAAGTGGCCCTCAAAGTCATTTCCAATTAGCTTATCAAAACGGCCTTGCAGGTTTATTCGCGATCAGAGACCTTGGCACAGCTGGCGGGAGCACAGTCAGAGCCTAACCCTGCGCTGCCGGAGCACAGTCAGAGCCTAACCCTGCGGCCGACTGCACAGGTAAGGGCTGCGAAACATCAGACACAGGCTGAAGCTGGGGGGCACAGCAGGGGGCACAGCAGCAGCAAGGCGATATGCAAAACGGCTACCAGCGGTCACTCTGAATAAGTCTGCAGGTCATACATGTCTTTGGGGGGGGAAACAAGGATGTTTATTCAGTCAGTTCAGATAAGATGGGAGAGACCCTCACTTTCATGCATATACTGCCAGATAAGCAGATAACAAAACTGCATAATCACACGTCAAAGTTAATGTTTTCCTGCAAACAATTATGGTGGAGTGTCACTGTAGATATATATTGGGGTTGAATTGATAAACTACTGAACGACCTTCCAAAGTTAACAGCATTCAAAGTTTGGAGGAGTATTATATAAAAACAACAGGCCTCTCTACATACACTACCATTCTGAAGGGAACTCATGTCTCCTTGAACCTGTCTGAAGTAGAACAGACTGGGGAAGCATCTGGTAAAGGAAATGGGGGGAGGGAGGGGCAACTGACAGGTATTTTAACCCCCCCCATCTCCAACCTGAGGCTGAAGGGGCCGGAGTAAAGGAAAATAACAGACAACTCACAGGCTTTGTAAGAAGGAGGATGACCAACACTTAGGGGGCGAGTAGGGAGGAGTACTCACCGGATGGATGTCAATGAAGAGGCCATGCTTGTCTTCTGAAGGATCGAGCCCCCGAACGAAGTCGCGGAGGACTGGGTCCCCGTTGTAGAAGTGCGGGTGAGAGATGAACACCGGAGCATCTGAAGGAAGCAGAAGCCGATAACATCAGATCTGGGGTTGGGGCAGGAAGGTGGCCACACGACACGGCGCCGTACTGGGAGTACTGGGTGATGCGCTGCCCAACCGTGAACAACCAGACAGGGAAACCTTAGCAGTGAATCCAGCTGAAAAGCAAAAGCCATAACGGTGCCACAAAAAGCCTCAATCGAAACAATAGGTCTATGCTCCTCATTAGTATAACATCTGAAAAATCTACTAGTATAATGCAGCTTCCATTTCAAATGAACAGAAGAACTTATGAAGGGGGCAAGTCTGTCCAAAAGCCCAGGTGGAGGCTGACTTACTGAGTCTGCATGTGCTGACGTTCTGGATACCAGACTGCCTACAGGGGCAGAAGCCCTGGTTTGGGGCGTAGTCTGATCCATTGGCAAAGAGAGTCGTGGGTGCCACAAAGCGATACACAGGAATTCCCCGCATGACCCCTGGCCTTTGGTAAACCAGCTCCATTGACCTGACATAAGTGCAAAAAGCACAGTCTGTGAGTTGGGTAGCAGCGAGCACAACCAAAAGCTCCAAAACACAACAAAACAACCACCAGGCAAGATACAATGAGCAGAACGTGCCGATTCTATGTGGCCGTCAAATGCAGGAGAACTAGGGATTTGTCAGGCTATTGTGGAAGAACTCAACATGGCAGAGTAATAAAACGAGCCTGGAAGAGGGGTAAAGGAGATATCACAAGAAAGGGAAACCAAACCTATGACTCATCTGTGCTTAAGAAAGCAAATCATTTACAAGATAAGCTGATGGATTTAATTTTACCATCACATTATCTCTAGTAATAAAGGGCTGTTACATCACCAAACACCGGTTAATGTAATGATGCGACATGTTTCACCCATGCCATGCTAAAAGTCAAACGCTAATGCTCTTACATCTGCTGACATGCGATGTGCAAGTGTCAAAGATAGCATGACATTTAAAATTAACGATAAAACACCATACCATAAAAAAAGGATTACCTTAAACCAGAAAGACATATAATTAACTGTATAATAAAAAAACTGCATAAAAAAATAAAAAGTATAGAACAGGGATCTTCAACTATTTTTCCGTGAGGGTCAAGGCTGTGGTCCAGATTCGGCTGTGTTTCAGTTTGGATGCAGACTTCTGTCTGCCCCTCGGTGTTTATTCCACAAATTAATTTCAGTCACAGATGAATAATCCCACTGACATTTGGACTGATTTTTAAAAAGCCTTTTAAGTATTTGCGGCATACTCTCTTCAGCTAGCAAACTTCTAAACCATAATTTTTGTAGAAGTTATCATGATATATTACTAACAGCCAAAACATTCTTCTAAATGAATAATACGTCCACTTACTAAGGGGGGAAACGCTGGGAAAACAGGGAATGCTGGGTAATGTTGTAGATTCTCAAGCATTAGAACATTTATCAAATAAACAGAGTTAAATGCAGATATTTAGGGTTACCGGCAGGCATCGGGACTGTAGAAGGGCAGGGTGGAGTCCGTGGTCATGAAGGGGGGCCACATCTGACCAGCAGTCCCATTGATCATGTTGCACTGCTTGGTCCTCCAGTATCTCAGCTGGTGTGGGGGTATCAGAGACTCCGGTGAACCATCTATGCCGTTTATATTCATCACCCTTTAACTAGGGCTAACAAGCAGCACAGACAGGATTAACCCACCGAACCCAATCTGTCTGACGGCTGTGGGGAAATTCAACTCCACTCAAAACGAAAACCTGAATCTCACTCACACCCACCGTCTTTCACACCAAGTCATCTTTTCATACTTTCGAAAAAGTCATGCACAGATTCCATTATCCTTCCAAAACGAAGGCCACAAGCAGGCCGAAGGAGCCTGCACAGAAGCAGCAACAGGCAGAGCTTAAAGAAAAGCTTTAGGACCAAAGAAGAAAGATGGAAGTCGACCCTTCAAAATTCTGCAGAAAGGTTATATTACTGGAATGCTAAACAACTCATGGACCACATGTTGTGTGTGTCGCCTGTAGCTCCACAGCCCTGGTTTCACACACACCCACAATGACGAATTCTCCTGGCCCAGAGACTCGCACAACAAATGGGTGATCATAAGACTATCTGCATTATGGGTATTTTCGCTCACCTCCTTGAGACCATTCCACCAATCAACTTTGTGGACTTTTCTGATGTCATCCTGGCCGGTGAACACAGTAAAAAGTCCAGTGTTGGAATTGTTAAACTGTGGATACGAAGAGAGGACAGGAAGACAAAAAGGCACAGATGATCATCATTTGAGAACATCTAGAAGGCGAACGGCCCAGTCAGCATGCGGATCGCAGCTGGAGGAGAAGCATCACGGACCTCGGCAAACAGGCCGAACTTGCCAGATGCAGGCAGCATGCCCGGGAAGAACTTGTTAAGGAACTGGGCCAGCTGGCTGTCGTAGCCCCACATCAGCTCACCCACTGGCTTAGTGAGAAAGGCCTCCTCCTTGAACGCGCTGAAGATGGAGCTAAGAAAAAGGCGTAACTCCTGTGACAAGTCCTCCATCATGACTGCTGCGCCCTGGGGGGTAAGGGATGAAAAGGGGAGTCTGTGACATATGGAGCAGACCGCCTGACAGGAAGTGAATGCATAGCGCAGACCGCCTGATAGGAAGTGAATGCATAGCGCAGACCGCCTGATAGGAAGTGAATGCAGTCCCAGCATGGAGGAGGAGACCTTCCTACAAAGGCTCTTTCCATTCTTAGCCACGACCAAAGGCAGGCTTATCAGGCTATGGGAAGGGGGGGTGTTGAATCCACTGGTAGCTGTGTACTGCATACCCACACCAATGCAGCTCTACCTATAGCCTATAAAGTACTCAACGTACATTTAGTAAATAGGAGACTACACGTTGTTATAAGTAATTGTGTGGGGTAACATTCTAATCTACCCACGTGTGCCTCTGAAGTCACCTGGTCCTTAAAGGTCTGTACGTGTAATTTGTACGCAATCCAGCTATGGAATGAAAATTTAAGTACTATGTGGAAATGGACAAAATCTCTAATATTAAAATGCTTTTACAAAGTAATACAAGCTGCCATAAACACCACGTGTTTAGGATTAAGTGTGAATTGCAAAAAAAGAAAAGAAAAAACACAGTACTATTGTGTTAGCAAAAAGCGCCCCATGCTGATGTTAAACATTTTACACTTGTTAGGGTAAATGACAACATGCATGCAAAGTTCAGAGACTGTTTTTTATTTTCTTTGCGCATAGTAGCTAGACGAGATAAGGTCTGCTGAAGCAATGGTAACGTTAGGTCAGCTGAAGGAGGAAAAAGTGCTGAACAATCAGCATGTGCTGGTCAGCATGTGCCGACTCTAAGAGGAGAGTTTACACGAATTCACTTGCTACTAGCTACTGTATGTATCTGCTAAACAAAGAGAAATGTAGAGTCATAATGGAAAAGTACTGCACTATTTGTGAGACAGATATTGGAAATATAAAGCTCTTCTCTGTTGTTCAGTGTAGGCATGTTTGGTATAGAAAGATAACGAGCAACATCAATAAACCCTGAGTAGGGTATTCAGTATTGTAAAATGCTGGTAGCTAAATAATTACTCAAATTAAGGGTGCATGGTTATTAAACATTAACTAACAATATCATTGCAAGTATCATTGTGACACCTTTAGCATGTTGCTAACCCAATGAAAGGCAGAGCTGCCAAAGGTCATACCAGCACCAGCATGTTGGGGATGGTGACCACGTCAGACTCACTGCCCACAGACATGTTCCTCACAAAGTGGTACTGCCGATACTCCCGGTACGACACGGTCTGGTTGGCATGGAATGTTATGTTATCCTTCTGACGGTATTCCCTGAAAAAGAGGAGGGGCTGTGATGTCAGAAGAGGTGGAAAATTAGCAAGGAATTTTGGGTGAAAGCATGACAGGACTGGGGTGGGCGGGGGGGCAGCTTGCGAGCATACAAAGTAGTTGAGAGTCAGATCAAAAAAAAAATTTTAATCTTCATGTAACAGAATAGACTTAATGTCCCACAACCCGACAATGTCACTGTTAACGCTAATCTGCTGATGTCTGGAGGTAAACAGCAATGAATGATGGAGGAAGTCTATTCCAAAGTCATGCGTCTTGTCTCCAAAACAGGAAACCACATGCTTCAAAATAGTGCTTATCCAACAATATAAGATATATCCCACCCCCCAACACCAGGGGCATGACCAATTATGGTAGAGCAAGTCCTCCGAAGACAAATCCTCCCTTTATCCATGGATGATAATGGAATAACCACCCAACAGTGCCCAGAGGGTCATGTGACTGAGTCGATTATCGTCTCACCTAAACACGATAAACATCATTCATAAGTTACTCACAGAAGCATAATCACATCGCTAACTACAGGAGGTTGTATTGCAAATGTAGCTTCATTGTAAGCTAAAGTGTGACCTGTACCTGTAGACATATGGGCCTCTCTCCTCCACCAATGGTTTCTCCCCATTCAGAACCTCATCAGGGTTGAGGATGTTGAAGAAGTAGACCGACATGAAGAATGGCACAGGGATGTCTTTCCACATGGTGTAGGACAAGTCATTCTTTGGGTTGATCTCCACATTCTGCAATAAGCAACAAATAGACAGTATTGACAGCAGCCAACTGCAGCATTTGAAACTGAACACAGACCTGTGTACTTCATACCACATACATACATCTCATAAGTTATGGGAATTTTCAAAGTAGGAAACATTCCATGGGAATTAACGGGAATTAACTGGAAATTTGCAAAATTGCAGGTTAGCCTATAATAGGGAACTTAAATGTAGTTGAAATAAAAACATCTTGATTGCACTGATAATGATACTGAATAAACAAATGCTTGTGAGTAATTATGTGAGTAAAAAACATCCCAAAATAAGCATCTGCATCAAAACTTACTGCTTATAAGATTTATTCTTTGTTGCATTATTCATAGTTTCCTTTCTTTGCTATATCTGACACCTCGTGCAGAGTTCCACAGAGTTCAATATTTCCAGCTTAACTTCCCCTGGAAAATTTCTAAAACGTTTCCAGAAATTTCCCACCCACTACTTCCCATGGAAAGTTTCTGGAAAATTACCCAAAATTTTCCATCCCTTTGAAACAATACAGCGAAACAAGAATTTTGTAAATATTCATATTAATTATTCATATTAAATATTCTTTATTCATTTGCCTTCAGACATCAGAACCCTTATTACTCGTCAATTGCCAGGTGTACAAGGAATTTCTCTTGGTGCAGGCGTCAACTTATCAATCCAATAAAATAAAAATAAAAAAATGTAAAAAATAAGATATACACCATATAAAAACATAAAACTGACTATACACAAGCAAACCACAAACAAATCTATATACAGTGCAACAAGTCAAAGTGCACATGTGCACTGACTTCTTATTCAGGAGGATTACGGCCTGGGATGGACGGCAGCTATGAGCATTACAATGCGTGCAGCAAAGCGCATATGCGGCAGATGAAAGCAGAGGGACATCAGAAGGGTCCATGTTTAGAAGGATTTTACGGCCTGAGGAGAGAAGCTGTGGAGGTGGAGGTCGGTCCGAGTCTTTAGCTCACTCACTTTTGGAATGAATAACATTTATCACTAATATACACACGCAAACCACACACCATCCAACACCACCATACACTATACAGAGGAAACCACAAACTAGTAACTTATCATAGGCAACCATAGGATTCTCTCACAGGGGATGGAAGGAGAGGGAGCCCGACCAGTCATTCGTCCAGATCACTGCCGTGTAGATTCTGAGGGGCGGGGGGAGGGGGGCCCCCCTGGTAAATTCAGCAAGGACATTTCACACAGCACCTCAGAGCAGGAGCACCTGCCATCGTTTATGCAAAAGGGGCAGGTGTTCAGGCATCGGCAGCCATGTTAATGTCCCGTACCATCAAGATAAAACTGCGAGCCCTATCTGACTGGACATCATGCCTGGTCCACTTTAAAAAAATGGAGATATTTACAATAAATTATTATTGCACATCGATATGACTAACACAGGCCATAATTTCAAACACAATGTTAAAGTATAGTTTAATTTTGTTGAACTTAATACATCCAAACAGCATTTTCATCAGCATCCTCGGTAAAACTGTCTATGGTTATTATCGACTGACACCACATAGCTAAACTTACGATATGAAAATGCATAATGATACAAGTCGCTTTATGTAAAATAAGGGAATAGCGAGAACAGCTTCTGCGGCGAACATTGAGATTCTTTAAAAATGTATGAGATTAACAGTATCAAGGTAACTGCGTCTCAAGCGGCGCAAAATATTTTGAAACCAAAGAAACAGAAAAGTGTCACATAGAGATGGAGATTCATACTCATGACTCAAGGCGCCAAATGGAGGTGAGAGAAACATTACTGAGTATGAGACAAGTCAACTTCCTATTCAACGCTGAGAGCTCCTCATTCAGACAAAGACTATTGTAGCTGGAAAGTGATATTACCAGTTCAGCACAATCTGAGCTGTTACTCCTTGTTCCTTTTTGCACAAGCCAACAACAATAAAGACTAACAACTTACTGTTTAAATCTTTGTTCCTGGAAATGTCTTGGACCTGATGAATACTGATTAACGCACTTCCATTACATTCTGCATTTGCCTTCTGTGACATATTTGCTTCACTGAAAATATAGTAATGCTTTAATTGGTGAACTTTAAAGCCTCCAGTGTCATTCTTCATCTTTAGTTAAACAAGACTGTTGAAAACTACAAACGTTCAGAAGTACAGGTTAAATAAAGGGGGGGAAAGGATTGTGAGATATTGTATAATAAAAATAATCTCATTATGTATCTCATTAATGATGACACTTTTATTTACCATTTACACAGACATTCCGTGTGTCGGTCCAAAGAGTTTGGTTCGAATCCCGTGGTCAGCAATGTAATCATATCACTGCTGGGCCCTTGTTCAAGGCCCTGAACCCCAAAACCTGCTCCAGGACAAATGACCGACCTAAGCTTTTCTCTCACCTGTACATGTCTGAATCTCATATATGCTATATGCGAAAACCAAAGGATTCCATGTACCAGTGCTGTGAACCGTTATTATCGTTTTAAAGAGATGCGGATATTATAAGAACGGATACGACTTCTTCCCTTTGAAATTAAATTTGTATTTCACATTTACAATATGTTCAGTAAATCACATGGGAACTATAAACTGACGGACGACGGTGTGACCCGGCTTAAGTGCCCTACAAGACATTTAACGTGTAACTATAATCATACATAATAATAAATACTGATTTTTATTGAATTAAAGACAATTGTTACGGAACCACGTCGTGTGGCTGTTTTATGAAATGCTTATGCGCAGAATGCACTTTCAAGGAATTTAGGGATCATCCTTTTTCCTAAAGCATGCCTGTTCTGCACCCCGATCGGAGACACACGTGGTGTGATCAAAACATTGTTCTTATTCATTAATATTATTAACACATTATCTGTCCGCCATAGAGAATCGCGACGGATTTATTGCCATCGCGAGAAACCAACCAAATCAGCGAGAAACAAGGAATAAAGCGTTAAAGTTTTCCAGAAACCTCACGCAAATTAGGTCACATTAAAAAGACCAGGAAGCAAACATGTAAAATGACTTCTTCCAACAGCTTCTCTAGTTTAGTTTGCCAGTCAATTACACTGCGAAAAACCACCTACCTTTATTATCTGATCGTCAATTATTAGAGGTCGCACAAACACTAGGACGATCCCCAAAACAAGCACGAGTAATCCTGCGACTGCAAGTCCCACCGCCGCCCTCGACTTGGATGTGGCCATAATGTTTGTAGCGCACTGCACAAATAACTGCAATTTAGAGAAATCAATGTCACTATTGTAATATCACTTAAAAAATAAAATTGTCGTTTACATGCTGGTATCTGCAAGCTGCGAATACTGTCTTTACCTTAACTGCCAGCCGAATATAAAGAACACAAACAAATATAAAAAAGACCCCGAAATGACCGATCGGGCTGGCAACACGAACAAACTGACTACATGCTTCATTTCATTTATCTTTTAAAGTCCAAGTTTCTTTGATTAAAAAAACTGTTTGAAGTGGGTGGATTGGATTAGTAGATTTGCTGTCGTGTTTATGGTGTCTAGCATAACCACACCTTTAAGGGAGGATTTCGGGAGTTGCAGTCTTATACCTCGGTGCCGTTCAACGGAATCACTAGATGTGGGGGCTGTTGTTAATGTACAAAAATATACCGTAGTTTTACGAGGCGATTACATTTAACATTGCTATTTTTCAGTGATCACAAATGGGCTGCTTCTACAGTTCACGAAGAAACGTGTTTCCCTCGTGATGTTCATGCACATGCAACAGTCGCGAATCATTTTTAAACGTTGTTTTTCAGAATATACTGTTGTATTATACCGACAAGAAGTGATACGTGTAATTCCGGATTTCCATCATGTATCCTAATTCCTGATGCAGTTGATGGAGACTTGAATTATGAATTAATTGCTCCCCTGATACATTTAAAGAGACTTTTTTGTCTTCAGTATTCATTTTTGGAAATCTGTCAGGGCCCCCGCCCTGGGTTGGGTCCTGAGCTTCTCGGGATAGCCAGCAGGGTCTCTGCGACCCTGTACCTGGTGGATGGATGGATGGATGGTCAGTCATTCAAGGGTGAGCTTGTGCTGAGACTCATTTGAAGGGTAATATCTGTAGCCAAGCCCTTACATGGAGTTCTCTGGGATCAGTACTCTACCCACTTCTGTACAGAACCACCACACATGCTGGTGACAATCTTTACTGACACTAGTGGCAAAGGTCATATGCAGGGAAACAGTACCAGACCTATTTACCTGTGGGATTTCCAAAAGTGTAGCAAATCCACTAGATAACAGTTTTCTCCAGTACACATTAGTGTTATAAACTTTTCTGTGGCTAAAAAATCTAGACAAAAAAAATATATATCTAAGGTTTAATTTATGCTAATGTATGACTTCTAACAGGACCCTCAATGATATTTTGGTTTGCATGACAATTTATGAATGATTGCATTTGAGTACCTGAGAATGCATATATGCATCTATTGAATTTATATTTTCTTGAATAAACACTGGTGTTTATATATTAATTCGATGCATGCGATGAAAAAAAATGAAGATATGCACGTTCCTCGGACATGGAGCAGTGATGGGATTAAACATTTTTGGCTCAACAGCAAGTACTATGGACACACAGTCATGCCTTATGAGTTTGATTCCTGCCACAGCAGTGGTGTGCGTGTGTGCGCGGAGTGTAAGACAATGTTACCAGTCCAGACCACTGTATGGCTGCATTCTTTTTTTGTGTTCACCCCATTAAAATTTCAGAGAAGTTTAATATCAATACTATTCAGTGGACTCTCCCTGCTGCCCCCTGGAGGATGGGCTCCCCCTTTGAGTCTGGTCCCTCCCAAGGTTTCTTCCGTCTCGGGAGTTTTTCCTTGCCACTGTCGCCTATGGCTTACTCACTGGGGGCTTTGGGTGGGGATGCTGTAAAGCGCTTTGAGACGATGTAATGTGATAACGCGCTATACAAAAATAAATTTGTTGTTGAAATTACAGGTAGTCTTAAAGTGATTCTCTTGCTGCAACATTGCTTCACCTCCATCAAAAAAAGTACTGAGTGATGGGGGTATTGGGGCATGGCCATGTAATTTGTATGCAGATAAAATGAAGACTCCTGAACTCATCCTTCCCTTCTGGATGCCATGATCATAGGCGAAAGCAGAATAACAGATATGAGAATTAATGGTAAATTGTCCATTTTGATTCCATTGTAAAAATTTAAATATTTTTATATTGGTGTATTTGTTGTTTTGACACAAGGGTACTTGGTGTATTAAAAGGTAGTGTTGCAATACCTGTGGAACAAGGTTGACCTGAGAAAGACGAACCAACTACAGGTCGGAAATGTTACATTTTCACAAGTGCTTTGTGATCTCCATTATTGGCCTTAACAAGATTGATTTTCAAACCCAGAATCAGAATTGGGTTTATTACCTAAATATGCTCACACACACAGAATGTAGTCTGGTTGTCAATGACTCTCCTGTGTACTTACATGTCAAGTCGACATATATACTAGATCCATACACAGTTAACACAATCGTTACATACAGTCCAGTTGATACACACAGCATGTACAGCCAGGGAAAAAATTGAGACCACAGCACAATTTTTTGTTTCACTCATTTCTCAATTTATGTGTCCATCTGTGATTGTTTTTCTTTGCAAACTGCTGCCTGACCTTTCTCTGCTCCTCACTGAAAGGCTTCTTCCTTCCTTTATGGGACTTCAGTCCTGCTTCTAGGAGCCTGATATGAACCGTCCCAGCAGTGCACCTCACACCTGCACTTAATGTTTCCTGTTCTTTTTGAAGGTCACTTGACGTCATCCTACGATTCATGAGAAACTGGCTTTTACTCATCCCCAGTGTCTCCTCAAATTGTTCTTGGGTACTACAGTCTTAGAAGTTTTGAACCTGGAAGCAACCTGCTGCTCAGCGTAGCCTTCTGCCAGGAGAACCCCCAATTAAACCAGTATTTAGAAATGCAAATTATTTAAAAAATATATAGTGGTCTCAATTTTTTCCATGGCTGTATATGTCAACTTAATCATATTCAGCTGGATGAATCCATCCCACCAGCTTGTCTTCTGTTTCTGATACTGTAACCAGGCACTAGAATGGGATACACCCTGGCCAGGACACCAGCCAGTTCTAGGGCACATGCAAACTCCCATTCTGTGGGTAATTTGACGTCTTTCGTTAGCAGGAGGAAACCAGAGCACCCAGAGGAAATAATTTCTGGTAGGTTTTCCACCATACCATCCCCAATTGGATGCTAGAAACCATATTGTCCTCAAGAAAGAATAATACTTTAAATCAGGTTCCCCCACAACCTATTTGCACCATTTTGTCAGAGTTGCTTAGACTGCATTTCCTTTAACCATGTAAATAAATACCACCAATATAGCTACAAGTGTGATATTGTTGCAGAAAACTAACCTCAGCACTAGATACTTGGATGAAGCAGGTTATGTAACCACAGGATTCAGGGCCGAGGGGATCCCAATGCAGAAAGAGTGAGATGACTTGAAGGGTACTTAATATCTATAAGTAGACATTCTTCTGCATGTTACCTTTAAGAAGCATTTCTCTTTACCTACCCATCAATGCATTATGTGCAATCCATTGCAGTAAATGGACAGAAAAACATATTTACACTTATGCTATAATTTTCAGATGTCTACTTTTTCAGTCAGATGGCAGAGCCAACTTGAATACTGAAAGATTAATACTGCAGAAACAGCTAACAGAAATGCTTCCTGCTCATTCCGAAAACTATTGTTGAGGCGCCATCTAGTGGCATTAAACCAGCTTCAATTGCCAACACACCACCACAGTAGGTTAGCTGGGTCAGTGACATTTCATGTACTTACCCCATAAAATCTCCACATTAAAGCAGAACCTAAAACCCAATGTAGTTTAATATAATACCATAAACACTGCCATGAAGCTAGTGTGTAAAAACAAGAATTAGAAAGAGGCCAGATGAGTACATCTTATTATTCACAGTTCCCTTTCCCACTCAAGGGAACATGCCGTACTAGTCGGTCCGAGGTTTTCACCCTAATCTGGAAGAAAGACAAGAGCAGAGTTTCAGGAATGCTTCAACTTTATTAAGGGAAACTGAGTGAAGAGAAAGTGAAATACAGGGAACAAAGACATCAAGCCATAAGACCAAAATGGTTGCTTAGTTGCCACCACGAAGACGGAGGACCAGATGAAGGGTGGACTCCTTCTGGATGTTGTAGTCGGACAGAGTGCGGCCATCTTCCAGCTGCTTGCCAGCAAAGATCAGCCTCTGCTGGTCAGGGGGGATGCCTTCCTTGTCCTGGAT
>JABJVO010000115.1:30301051-30314268 GCA_026770805.1 Boulengeromyrus knoepffleri
ATCTTGGCCTTGACGTTCTCAATGGTATCACTTGGCTCCACCTCCAGGGTGATGGTCTTACCAGTCAGGGTCTTCACAAAGATCTGCATCTTCACACTAAAATTACAAGATCAAAAAAGATCTCATCTTTTTTTTCTCTCCCTTAAGAAACATTCAACATTGTATTCACTTGACAGAATCTCAAAGGGTAATCTGAATAAATGTAGAGTACAAGTCAAGTATATTACTACCACTTAATTAGAAATACTGTGTTTAACAAGAGGCTAGTCCAACTTGGCCCTCGTCAGAACCGGTTTCACGACCTACATGCCAGTCCTCGATTACCTTATGCAAGCATGAGTAATCATTGCAATTCGTCAGTCACGCGCCAGTTCATGCTCGGTTAAACCAGCAGTTTCGTTCAGACGCCCGATCATGGGGCATTTCCGTACAATGGAGCTGTAATGGCGCCCAGCTCCTCCCATCGGGGGGCTTTACAGTCGGCAGCCACAAACACAGCTCCCTCCATTTTGTAACAGTCGCCATTATCTCGCATACCAACCACCTAATTATATTCGCCATTACCCAAACTAAATACTCATTTAAATCTAGAACATCTCAAAATTGAATTACGGTATACAGACAGATAAGCCAGAGTTACTTGACGGTTTGTCTAATTTTTCTGTGGACAAGGATTCACGGAAACCGCTGAAGGATGTCTTCATTGAAAAATGCCGTTTTGACGGCTAGTCAATAATGAGAAACGTGTACATTTAGTGAGACTCGCAAAGCTACGTAGCACATAAACGAAGAGAACAAACGCGACCATTTCAAAAGCTTCAAAATAATTAAACGAAACATCCAAACAAAATATAAATTAATTCTAGAGGATGACCTGCCAGGAGCACATTACACTACACAGTATATATTTTTTTTATACTTACAGTTTTACTTCTGTTCCGTTTTATACACCGCAACATACACTGCACAAAACCAGGAACCGTCTGCGACAAAACAAAGGGCTGTCGTATTTATATGGACACCGGGTATCCCTCCGCCTAGGTACCCGGAGGGACTATAAGACTATATTTGTCTAAATCTGTAATTTAAACGTTTGTTTACCGATCAGACACATATTGTACATATATAAGCTTGGCTTTATATTAATATAAACAAATAATGTAATGTGCTTCAGGCAGAAAAAAATGTATGGTATGGTTACCGTATGGCGGAAGGGGAAAAAAGATGAAAAAACGTACTGCGCCCGTGTCTTTTTGTTTGAATTTTATGAAAAACAGTAGCTAGGGGTAGGGTGATTAAAAACAACTCGATTTTCCGTTTCCTGGTGAGAAATATATAGGAGTTGTATTTTACGTGTGGCTAACATAATACACAGCAAAGAAATGGAACAAATGAAACAAGAAAAATAGAATAGTTACGATGTGTGTTATGACCTACGACAGCGCAGGTTCGCTGTCATTTCTGTCGCTGACGCCGCATTACCGCATAATGCGAGGTTCTTAGCTGTAAGTTGAGACCGAGACGAATATCCACATTACCCCATTTTATTCAGAATCATATGAATGACAGTGAGTCACAGGGGATTTCATTGACTTTCATTGGTGTCCGGGTTGAATGTGTTACTAATATGTAGTAATATATGGCTTTAAAAAGCCATATATTAGTCATACATATGACGGAGTTTGGTGGGATTATACATAACTTTTAAAAAATTATTGCTTATAGGCCTACACGACGCATTATCGGGGCATTATATATAGTGGAAACAAGATACTTCCGCGTTTCACAATCTCACATAAAACCAAAAATATTTTCAGCTATTTTAGTTTTAATTCAGGGTTTGTTTCGCGTATGTGCGTTAATGATGGGACAGCTTACATGTGTAGGTTTTTGTGTGGACATTATTCGTCAAAAATATGTATCAATACAATTCTGAATAATATATGCGTGATAATCCACCACAGAATTCAAATTATGCTGATACAATAAGAATTAAGCAGTGTTTCTGAGGAGGTGATGAGAACAATAAAATGAAACCTAACAGGTTCTTCTAGAGAGTACAGCAGGAAATAAAACCAGTTCGACAAAGCAATACAAATTCAATTTTAATGAATGTGCTTTAAAACTGTACTTGAAAACAGGAAAAATATCTACAGATTTGATTAGTTACTGATATGTATATGTACACAGGTAAATGCATACTTTTGTGTGTGTACTCACACACACACACACACGCACACACACAGAGTAAAAAAAAAAAAGACACTGTGCATCCATACCAGTAATTCCTTCAGGCACTATGTGCAGTGGAATATCCCAGCTGTCATTTGTTGAATTTGAGAAGAGAATATGTACGAAGTACAAGGTGTACAACTTAGAATTTAGTGTAGAATTTGCTGCTGAAACATTTTGAACAGTAGTCATTACTATTCCTCATTTCAGCCAGTTTAGTACCTTTCAAATCCCACAAACGAGTTTTTTTTAAAAATGCAACTTGAATTATAAAGTTATGTATATGATTTTCATACAAAATTCCAACACACAAAATGCAGTTAATTCTGCTCAGGCACCTATAAACTAAACAGCTGAAATTACTGCTGACAGACATGTACACTAAATGTATCTCATATCTCCTACAGTAAGGTGAAATTTTAAAAATATTCCAGCACCTTTCTTACTTTCCTGCCAAACAAACATTATGAGGTCACAGTCTTAAGCTCTGACATACGTTGTAGAGTGGGAGGGCCTGACACGTAACCGCGAGACTACGTCAGGATGTTCATGTCTTGGCCGCCTACTTCTTGTCCTGCTTTTCTCTTCCAGCTGAAGACTTCATTATTTTTATGGGAACCCAAGGTCACAGTTCAGGTGTGGCTCCTGTGCAAATTCATATATTCACAGTGATACTGAACTCCACCTGAAATAGAGCCGTTCTTGAACAAATGAAAGTAGCAGCAACAGTTTCTGATCAGGTAAGTCATGTAACAGCTGTCTTTTGTTGCCTTTCTTGTAATTCCTAATATTTATACATTTCAACATACAACATATTAGTTTACCACATTGATTTCATGGAAATTTCAGCCATTACTATTGTTGTAATTTATATTTTTCAAATGTGTTCTGAAAGACTTTTAGGGATCATGTATACAAAAAAAAAAATCCACATTCTAACTGCCCGTTGGACCCAGCTTGGCCGTTTCCTTGGCTACATTAACTGGATGACATCACTAAACAAAAAAAGACAAAATTGACAGGCTGAATTAAAGACAAGTTCCTCACAATGATTAAAAAAAAAATCCAGAAAAAAAATAAGGGAAAAAAAATGACAGTTCAATGAAATGTACCAAACTCTGAACTTTGTATAAGATTAGTCATATTATCCAACAAAATATACCTAGCAATATTAATCTATTCAATATTCATTTAATCAAGGTTATTAACAGAAAAGAGCATGATAGCACAAGTAGAGAAAAAAAAGTATAAAAGGATGAAAAGTACGAAACTGAAAGGTGATGAAAATATATAAAAATTATGAAAATAAAATCAGCAGTGGGACATTTTGAGTCGACTGCCTGATGACAGGAGGTTGTCAGTGCATGGAGTTCTGGGCCGGGACAGTGCCTGAGGCCCTCTTGTGAGGTTGACCTGGTAAGAGGTGTTGATATTCCAGAACCTTTTCACCTCTCTGTGTTGGAGTTATTTAGGTACACCTGAGAGGAGCAAAGAGGAAAGCAGGGGGTATTTATTAAAGAACTGTACAAACAGCACATGTTCCAGTGACACAACCAAGAAGAAAAAACTGGTACTCAGCAGGCATTCAAAGATACTTCTGCAAAATTAACAAATATGGCAGTATACAATATACAGGCAATGTGACATATTATATACAGATGCTCCTTGCTTTACAATGTTTTGAGTCCGACTTGCGATATTTTCAACTTGTGACAGGTTTACTGGAATATAACCCCATTGTAATTCGCATCTGCATATCCCCAAGAAAGGTAACCATTACAAACTTACCACAGGCTGCCCTTTCAAACTGGCTGGTGTCTTAAAGTCTCCTCTCAACACCTGGCAACAAATATGGGGCACGATCAGGAACACCAGAAATCCAGTTCTACTGATAGAGGATTTCAACTCCAACATTTACAATATATTGGACTAGGCTGAATATATTTAATCTCTGCTGCTTGGGGTGAAGTTCAACAGCCTAAAAAGTAGTACGGCACAGTCCGTCAGAAAAACAACTAGGGTACCTGGCATATGTCAAAGGTCTGCTGTTAAGAGTGCAGGTGTAGACTAACTTATATCATTACACATTCATGCATATTGTTACACATCTACTGGGGCAGATGTGAATTTTACACCACAGGCCTGTCTGTGGCCGGCCCCCCCTACCCTCTCGGTGTTGTTGACCACCACTGGGTCCGGCTGGCCGTAGGCCGGGGGATTGGCGTTTGGGTTGTAGCCCAGTCGGCTCAGCATAGGGGCGATCTCAGCCATGTCTGCCAGAACGTCAGCGGGGATGTGGCCCACCCAGCGTGTCAGGGCCTCCATGTTCACTGGCTTGATCACCTGGTCTGTGGAGCGCTCGATCCTAAAGGAAAGCGGGGAGGGGGTTATGACAATGTGCCCACAGCAGCTCAGTGACCGGCTAGCAGGAAAACTCAGACAGGAGACTGATTTCAGGCCCGTCTTTGCATGCATTACCATTTCAGTCGGCTCCCTTATTGTCTTTCATAATAAGTGTGAAACAAGCTAATCTAAACACAATGGGCCATTTCTATGCTCCGCACAATGGCTGGCGGCCTCCCCAGTGTGCTAAAGATTTAACCAGAATCTCTATCTATGTGCAGAGACCATGTGTCATGCGGGGATCGTTCCCCACGCTTCCTGAGGCTGAGCTACCGCTTCCCGTTTTAAAATGACCAGATCTTTTCAAATTAGACTCAGCAAAAAGGAGCCGGGGACAGCGGTTTGTGTGCGTAAGCACAGAGCTACAGCAGCTGTTAGGCGACTGTTTAAGAGGATTTTCAACTGGTCAGAAGGGTACAGTGCACCGAGTACCAAATTGGTTATGACTGGAAATCCACCACTGTAGTACAGAGGGATCCGTAAGTAATGGATTCATAAATGACGGAATTTTAATCCATCCCATTACTGTAAGCATCATATGAATACAGACGCTCCCTGGGTTATGAAGGGGTTACATTCCGATAAACCTATCGTAAGACAAAAATATCTTAAGGCGAAAATGCATTTTAAAACAGTAGACCTAACTTAACAAACATCATAGCCCAGCCTAGCGTACCTTAACCATGCTTACATTATTCTACGGTTGTGCAAAATCATCAACACAAAGTGCACCCAGATCCAGGCATACGCGTGTGCGCACGGTCTTACCGTGACAGGGACACGCCACCCAGCTGGCCAATGGCCTCCTCGTGGTGCAGCACGCCCTCGTGCCACGGCAAGTCCAAGAAGCGCAGCACCGCCTGCAGCGTGGCGCGCGGCTGCAGCACCAGGCTCTCGTAGCGCACCGTCATGCAGCGGGCCGAGCCCACCTGCACGCACTGCGCCAGCATGGCTTCCACCGCGCGGCTCCATTTGCTCAGGCAGTCCCGGTAGCTGGACAGGTCGAAGCCCGCGATCGTGACACGCCGGGAGATCATGGAGTGCACGGCTGCCCGGCCGTCACGCAGCATCAGCAGGAACTTGGAGCTACATGGGAAGGGGGAGGGAGAAGCGGGCAAGGGAGGGGGGCAAAGGAGGGTGGGAGGGAGAGGTAAGTGACCGAGTAAGGGGGTGGGAGGTATGGAGAACTGGGGGGGGACTAAAGTAAAAGGTAAAATTACCAAGTAAGGAAGGAGATCAGAAGACAGGGAACAATAACTTAAAACGTTTTAATAATAAGGGTCATTGCTGAGGCTGTTTTATACAGATGAAACAGAGAAAGAGAGAGCAGAAGTGAAAGTGTGCATCAAAGAGTACAGTTTCGGCCACAGAAAACAGGCCAATAGGAGAAAAGGCTTAGAGAGCTGACTAATACAAAAGTGACAAAAGCAGAATAACAGGACAGAAAGCTGGCGTGGGACGGACAGGCCAGAGAGCAGGCTAATGTAAAGCACTGGGCAAGCTGACACAGCAAAATGTTACGTAAATCATAGAAAACAAGAGTTACAACAAGATAATACAGAGAAGAGGTCAATGAAAGAGTCTAGTGCACAGAGAGCAGTGTAATGAGTAGGCCTGTAGACAAAGTGGGACAATACAGCAGACATCCCAGCACGGCCGGACATTCCGGGAATCTCCCTCATGTTGACAGTAACTCCCTGATTTCCTCAAATTATATACAATATCCTGGACATTTGTTTTTTTGGAGCGAGAGCACAAGAGCAAGAAAGCAGAGACTCTAGAGCTTATCTAGAATCTTTGGAGAAGGAGAGTGGGCATCAGGGAGCCGCTATCAATGTGAAGGAAGATCCCGAAATGTCCAGAAGAGCTGGGATGTCTGATATAGAGAGCAGAGCAGGAAAAAGGGCGAAGAAAGACGGCCGATATGAAAGACAGAAACCAGGATAACAGCAAAAAAAGAGAACACAAACACAGCGTATTCATAAAGTACAGCAGCATAACACAGCTCACAGACTGAGTATGGTGAGTAGGCTAATGTAGAGAGCAGCATAACACAGCTCACAGACTGAGTATGGTGAGTAGGCTAATGTAGAGAGCAACATAACAGGTCACAGACTGAGTATGGTGAGTAGGCTAATGTAGAGAGCAGCATAACACAGCTCACAGACTGAGTATGGTGAGTAGGCTAATGTAGAGAGCAACATAACAGCTCACAGACAACAGAGTACGGTGAGTAGGGTAAAGCAGAGAACAGCATAACAGCTCACAGAGAGAGCACGGTGAGTAGGCTACTGCAGAGAGCAACATAACAGGTCACAGACAGAGCATGGTGAGTAGGCTAATGCAGAGAGCAGCATAACAGAGCTCACAGAGTGAGTAGGCTAATGAAGAGAGCAGCATAACAGAGCTCACAGACAGAGCATGGTGAGCTTATATAGGATGGGAGAGCATGTGGAAACCTCTTACTTGGGGAAAAGGTGTGAGAGGTAGACAGCACTTTTCAGTGTGAAGGGGTCTTTGTTGCAAAGCAGTGGGGCAGGTTCTCCATGCCTCGCGATCACTTCCAGCAGGAAGGCAGCCACAGCAGAGTCCAGCACCTCCTGGTTGACGCCCGCCTCCTCCAGCCGCTGGCGCTCCTGTCCGGGCCGCGCCCAGCCCTGGCGGAGGGCCAGCAGGCGTGGAATAACGCGGGTCTCCTCACCACAGCGCACGTGTGGGTGGGCGTCCAGCATGGCACGCATCAGTGTAGTCCCCGACCGAGGCACGCCACCTACAAACACCAGCGGGGCGTCGCGCCCGTACCGGTACTCAGTGTGCTGCCAGTCCCGCACCGACACTGAAGGCGCCCCAGTTATCCGTCTGCGACGTTGGCACTCTAGCGCCCCCCGGAGGATCCGCAGCAGGATACAAACTGCCAGGAGGCACAGGAGTCCTGTGGCCCCACGGCGTGCAGTCAGACGCATGGCCGTCAAGGAGCCCCCCCCCCCAACCCCGTCAGCACAGTCTCAGACAGAGGGGGGGCCCATGAGCTGGGGGGGGGCACCACACATCATACACTGAGTAAAGAAAACAAGAGGATAAATATTAGAGAATATAATAAGCAACATAAAAAGCAAAAGGCACCAGTAGATCCTTCCTTAATATTTTTGTTATAAATTTAAAAATACTAATACATACACAGCTGTTCCATTCCCATATATTAGAATGAACATTTTTAATCTTTTAAACAAGCATATATACTTCCAGGTAAGCAGATTGGGGGAAAAAAAAAACTAGATTTCACTCCCTGTCCAGTTTAGGCAAACAGAGGCTCACAGTGATACAAGCTATAATCAAACACTACCAACACCCAGACATGTCTGTTAATTATAACACTGACACTGCTCCAAGATACTAAAACCAAGAGCAGGGTCACATCTGTGCCATGAAACAGTAAGTGAAATCCTGCCACCACCAGCAGAAGATAACGGATTCAAGTAGGACTAAAGTGAAACTGGCCACAATACACCTTCCATACTTTCACAAGGCCTGAAAGCCGAACCGTCCCACTTAGGGTAGAGTGATTCTGCATTTACCCAAAATCCTTAGAGCATTCCCCAACCCATGATTCATTCCTGCTCATTCCTACTCTACACACGTCAAACCCTAGGCCGCGAATACAAATAACTAGCGCACCAACTGCAAGAACAACTCCCAGAATGCAATGTTCCGACCATCTCAGCCAAAAGGTGGACACAAATAAAGACTCGGGGACTCACTCTATAAGCCAACATTCGCTGCTCTCCACCACATGAAAGATGATCGAGATAAACCTCCCGGGCTGCAATTTCAGCTGCAGCCGAGAGCTTATTTATGGTTCATTTTAACTGTTCCTGTTCGCAGCTGAAGATCTGATAAGAGTGTCACTGCTTTCACTCGCATTCCTGTTATCATACACTGCAAGCGTACTAATCCAACGAGGCTACTTATGATTTGTTTTTCCTCTCTCTTGCGGTTTCCGGAAACAAGTGAAAAGGTCACTGCTGCACCTCGCAGGTGCAGCCTGCAGCAGGCAAACAGCAAAAACAAAAAAGCTGCAAAGTGCATAAAACCGCCGGCAAGCACATGCAGCTCATCATGCTGTGGATGACCCTGCAGATCTCTCCGGAATGTTTTGCATTAGCAGCTGTCATGCAAAGCTAGCACCCAGGACCCCGACTTTACTGTGGCTCAAGCCGATTTACATATTTACACATGTGTAGTGTGTCACATTTTTTTTTGTCACAACCCTTATCTGACCACAGAAACTGGTAAACAGCGAGCGTTACGCTATGTCAGTCTCTGGTTCACAAGCCTCTATGTGCAAGTCTTTGGCTTCTGGGGTTATGTGCAGATGGAGTGTCCTTGCACCGGAGAATCCATTTGTGAGCAAATCTCTGTGTCCCCTGTGCACCTCGGGGTGAGCGTGCCGGCCTCCCCGTCCTGACCTCCCCGCGGGGGCTAGGGGGCGCGGGCGGACGGGAAGCACTTCAAACCGACACACAGCCAGGGTCCCTGGAGAAGGCCCTCCATCTGGCAGCCACCACAAACACTAAATTATGGCCGGCAGAGATGGATAGCAGAGGGGATCTAATTTCACACTCCTGAAGCAGTAAGCAGACTGACTGGCAGTAGAACGAGCGCAGCGAGGATGGGAGCCATAACAGAGACAAAATTTCAGGCCATCTCACCAAAACTGGGGCAAGTGAAAGTATCAGAGGCAGCAACATTCAGTGGCATGTCGGCGAAGCTCGTCCCCCAAGAAACCCTGATCACCCCACAGCTCCTCCACAATGAGAAGTTGCTGGTTGCACCTCCTGATAAGAGTCGTTTCAGCTCAAATTTCAGTTCTGTTTTGAAAAAAAGGACTTCAAGTACAAGTTTGTGTAATATGTTGTGATTAACATAACTCCACTTCATGATTTTATTAAGAACACACAACTAAGACAACAAAAATGTTTTCACAAGACGTTTTAACACAAATATGCTAATTTGGTGCTTGCTGGATTAAAATTCACATGCCTCAAATATTTTACTATTTTACTATTAAATGTAGAGGGCAGGGTTGGGGGCATTCTGTAATGCATTCATCATTTCCAATCCAAATCAGGAAATGGAACTGGAGTTGGGATTGGAAAGAAAAACTATGGGGAACACAACTGGAATTGAATTTCAATTTCAGGGAAACAAATTCCAACTCCAGTTCTATATGCTGATTTGGATTGGAATTGTTGAATGCATTCCGGAATGGCCCCAACCAGTTTTTGAGTGAAGTTTGAACATCTTGACTTCAGATAACCAGATTTAAACAAAAGGTTGAAGACCTTCAAAATTCAAACATATCTTCTGCTGTTGTGTGCAAACCATGCATAGTCTCACAAAAGAGAAACAGAGACAGTAGAGGCAGGGGGGCAAAGAGAGACATAAGTGTGCTGGAAAAGAAGAAGAGTGAACCTAAAAATACAGAACGCAACATCAAGCCAAAAGTACAGCACAGGCAGAGATAGTGAAAAACTACCCAGCGACATGGGAATTTGAGGTTTGCACGGAACAGGAAGTTGCACGTTTGCTGAAGTAAGGAAGGGGGTGATGCAGCCATTTTGGAAGTGAAGTGCTGCACGGTTGTGCAGTGGAGCGTAAGAAGGGTGTGTCCTCACTTTGGCTTTGTCAAAAAGCACCTTCCATCTGCACAGGAGCTCTGGCCAATTCGCCTCAGCACACCACAGGGACTCGGCTTACAGCATGCAAACCTGTGGCCCCCCACTTCCCTCCCGGCAGCCAATGAGACCACATGAACCGGTGGCGCTCCGGCTGGTCGCCCTACTCTTGGAGAACATATCCAAAGCTGGATTTACATACCGCACTTGTTTATATGACCAAGGGAATAGAGAAGAGTCTTTAAAAATAAATAAATAAAATGTCTTTGAAAAGGGACACTGCTGGACCAGTTCTGGCGAAAGCTATCCAACGCACAATCCAAATAGGCAGCCACCTGAAAATGGACCGGTTTCTGACAGAGAACATATGGAAACAGGCGTTATCATCATCATGCCAGTTGTCATTGAGAATGAAAGCAGCAGAACCGTGTCTAATTCATTTGTGATTTTTTTGTTTGTTTGTTGAGAATCTGATCGCACCAAACACCTGTTTGCCTTTACGGTGCACTGGCAAATTACAGTCA
Source organism: Boulengeromyrus knoepffleri (assembly GCA_026770805.1). Classification (NCBI taxonomy): domain Eukaryota; kingdom Metazoa; phylum Chordata; class Actinopteri; order Osteoglossiformes; family Mormyridae; genus Boulengeromyrus; species Boulengeromyrus knoepffleri. Next base: position 30,311,886 of record JABJVO010000115.1, read on the forward strand.
TACGTAAATTATGATGCTTCAAGATTCAAGGTTTATTTGTCACATGCAGTGAAATGTAGCCCTGAATCACTCCTGAGACTGAGTGTTTAAATAAAGACAGAGAAATACTAAAAATATGGTATTATGACAGAGGAATCGCACCTTGAGCTGTGGGTACCGGCTATGACCTTGCACCCTGAAATTAGTATTTAGGAGACACCCATCACCTGCCCACAGCTCTGTCCTCTCTTATACTCAACCTGCCATTTTTTCCACGTTAAGTTACCTACTTTATGAAGGACTTGATGACTCTAAAGCTCTTTCCTGCAGCCACGTCTCTGATCTTATGAGATAGTAAGATGACTCCACTTCCATTTTCACAGTAAACCGAAATGGTCTCGGAAATACCATATTTTAATCTATAAAATTATATAGTGTCTCTTTTGTGCACAGGTCGCATGTAACACAGCTAGTGAACAGCACTCAAAACAACGGCACATGGCAGCTTGTAAAAGATGAAGGAACCAGTTGAGTACAGCAACAATGTGTTTCCCCTACACAACTGACCCATTTACTTAAAAACGTGCACTAGTTATATTGTGCAACAGTAAAGGCAACGATATCGCCGACAGCACAACGCTCAAAACTGGCATAATCAAAAGCTGAATCCCAATTTAGCGTCATGAAAATGGTTATACCAGTCAACATCACACCAAAAAAAAAAAAAAAACACTATGTAGGCCTATAGATTTGAAATACGGGAAAACGGTACTATTTCCCGATTGTTTTTAGGTGACTACGTGTCGCGGGGCTGCGCGCTTTGAGACGGACTCGGATGCACTGGTCCATCGCAGGACGCAGCCCAAAGCCGCGCACCCCCACTTACGCCGGTCCGAGCCCACGTCCCCTCCGACATGTAATTTACCTGCCACTGTTGCACCCAGATAGAGACTCTCAGTCCTTATGAATATGATCGGTGTCCCCCTCGCAAAAAAGCAGAACTGCTTTCCGTTGGACCCCGCTTCTGCGAGCGACACCAGAGTCTCGTTTATTGTCAATCGTGATGTGACAGTGATGTTACCGTCTGGACACACAGACGCGCATAAGGCGGGCGATCGGCGGACTTACGGTGTCGCTGGGCGTCTTGGCGGCTGCGGCTGTCACCTATTTCGTTGTGTTTTTAATCTCTCGGCTTTCCGCGCTCACAAACACACTATCGCCACACTCGCCTACGGCAAAAAAAAAAAAAAAAACTAAAGGTGGGTGGAGCATTTCTTGCAAGTAAGGAGACGTCAGAAGTACATCCCCCCCGTAAGAAATGGGTGGAAACGGAAAAAGAAATTGCATCCTCCACTTCTCCTTGGTTTTTGTTTGCTATAATGTTTTATGATAAAGATACGAACCCATTTAGCTGAAAATTGCCTAGCCGGAATAGAGCAACTCGGAAGTTGTGCGCGATCCTAAGCAAGGTTCAGTGGCTTTAAAGCCAAAATTTTAATCGAATTTCTGTAGGCCTATTATGTATCGGTTTTAATCCGTATAAACTTAAACACAATTAAGCACAATCCCCACCTAAAGCCAGGTACAGTCGCATCCGTTAAAATATTGAAATTCAACTGAGAATTCGTAATTATAATTCTAACATTTCGGCATCCAAAATATTTGAAACTCACCTTACTGACATGTTTGATGGAAAAAACTAAATTGATTTACTTTGCGAAGCGAAGTATCTATATACTTTAGAAAGAAAAAAGGACTGAACTGGTTACATTTTTAAAAAGATTTTATTCGTTCTTTTTATGTATTTTTTTACCATTTATTTAGGGAAATCTGTAACGTTCCTCTTAAATGAAAATTTACATTACTCCGCATAAAACATCACATATACATCAAAATAAATTATTCATCTGGTCTCGTCCGTTATATACTCAGGTGCGGGGGAAAATCGGAAACTACCATGTTACAGGTACTAAAAACGGTCGAAGTACAAAGCTGTAAAAATGACAGCAGGCAGGCAGAGGGGACAGCAGAGGGTTAATCGCTTCCTCGCTACCCGCGTCTCCCAGCTTCTTATTTGCGCTCCTTACATACCAGCAGCTCCATCGTGGCCGCGCGTCGCGCTCCCGGCCACATACTCCAATGTCGTGGCCTCTCATGTAACGGGTGTTGAACCGGGACTCGGACATGCATGTGAGGGCTTTGCAGTGCCTTTCCATCTGTCGCTACCTCTTTTCAGAAACCCCACCAAGCCCCACGCTACTAAATCAGAGGCCAGCCCTGCCGGTCAGTAAGTGGGCAGGTCCTCCTCCAGCTTCTCTGCACTCCTTCTAACTCTCCCTCTGGATCTGTGTCCTGTGACCCCGGGGGCTTCTGATGTGGGCCTGGAGGACAGATTTATGGGGGG
>JABJVO010000115.1:30316184-30335853 GCA_026770805.1 Boulengeromyrus knoepffleri
GGGGTTGGGGGGGGGGGGAGTTGGGGTGGTGGGTGTCGTGGTGGTGGGGGGGGGGGGGGGGGGGGGGGGCTCTTTGGGTAGTGCTTTGGCTCCCACCTTATACTGGGGGTGTTCATCAGTCCCTCAGTGGAGTTTGCATGATCACCACATATTCCAGTTTAATTCCACAGTACAAATATATGCAGTTGGGACAACTGATGTCTCTAAGTTACCCAGAGTCTGTAGCCGTGTGTGTTTATGCCCTGATACATACCGGCCTCCCAGCCAGGGTGATGCCCTGATACGTACCGGCCTCCCAGCCAGGCTGTACCCAAGCCTTGTCCTCTATGCTGCCTGACACAGGCTTCCCCCAACCTTAACCACAAGTGGCTCTTATGATTAATTCAATGCCCAAATAACAGTTGTGTGAGGGCTTGTGGGAATTTGCAAACACAGGCTACATGAGCTTTGTGGACTTGGATAGGCAGAGATGACCATGTGCCTTAGCACTTACTATGCGTGGGAGGTGCTGCCAGAATACAGGGTCCCAGGGCTGCTACTGCGTGCTACTCTGTCCCTCTGTAAATGCAATAAGCGCTTGGTCTTTGAACTTGGCACTAAATCTACGTGGTTCGAGTGGGTGTTGGTCTCCAGCAAGGGTGCATCTGGCCTTCTGTGATCTTCATAGACAGGATGTCGGCATGGAGGTGAGAGGTGACACCTCTGTTATATGCAGATGATTTTGTGGTTCTGGCACCAAGCCACCAGGATCTCCAGCTTGCACTTGAGTGGTTAGATGCTGAGTGCGAAGTGGTGGGGATGGAAGTCAAAACCTTGAAATCCAAGCCTATGGTCCACCCTTTGTGCTGTTCTTGAAAAAGTAGATTCCAAAGACCATTGTGAAGATGTTTAAGTACCTCAGGATCTTCCACATGAATGATGGTAAGAGGGAACATAAGAGTGACAGGCAGATTAGTTTGGTGGCTGCAGTTTTGAGGGAAGTGAACAGGTCTGTGATGGTGAAACACGAGCTGTATTGTCAAATGAAGCTCGTGGTTTACTGGCCAGTCTATGTCCCTGGGCTGTAGGTTATGACTGAAAGAACAAGATTGCATGTGCAAGCAGCCAAAATGGGGTTTCTCTGCCACTGCTTCTCTGGATTGGGAGGAGCCAGCTGAGGTATCTTAGACATCTAATAAGGATGCAACCCGGTTGGCTCCCAAGGGCGCTGTTCCAGGCACGTCCCACTGGCTGGAAACCTAGGGGAGGATCCAGGACATGCTGGATGTACCTGGTGGCTTCGGAAGGTCTGGGGATCCCCTGAAGGAGCTTAAACTTCGGTAAAGGGAGTCCGGTCTCATCTGCTTGGAATGTTGCCACCACGACCCTCAGACCTGTTTTACTGCAGTGCACTAATAGAGATACTGACCGGCTCGCGGGCTGTGTGGGTCCTGAGGCTCAGCAGGTAGCATTGGCATTGTGGTCTACAACCCCCCTTGGTCTGAGTATGACTGCTGCCCCCAATCTGGACATCTTCCCTTTGTTTGAACTTGCTCACTCTGGATCAAGGGGAACTGGTTGTGACACTGTGGCCCTCCACCGCAGAAAATAGAGGGATGAATTTATCCGGCAGGTTTTATCATGTAATTTAAATGTCATGCTTATAATATTGTTCCTGGGCCTTGCTGCTAGCATCATGCTTTTATCCATGTGATCACAGAATGTCTACAAGAGGGAATTCGTGCCTGAAACACTGGCATCCTGAGATATACTGTGTCATGGGGCTGATTCTGGGATTTTCCTCACCTCTAAATGTGAGAAGTCTACAGGAAAGGGAGGCCAAACCACAGCACCCAAAAAGAGACTGAATGGAAAATTTGAATCTCATTTCTTGGTAAAATAAGTTGGTCTGGAATGATTTTTTCTTTTCATTCTCATGGTGAAAGAACAAGGAAAGAGTGAAGCAGCTGAGCTCTCTCAGAAAAGGTTAATGCCGTACGTTTTCTTATTAGCTTAAGCGTACCGTAAAACACTTTTCTTTAGCTACCTGTGATTAGCAGTTAATAGTCACGGTGTCTAGAGCAGTCTTATATTTACCAGCCCAGTTTGGTCCACACTGCATTATTCACTGTACCAAGGGCCTTTCGCCTAACAGCAGCAGAAAACTCATCTCTTTTTTAACTTTAGCTGTCTGTCTCATGCTTTTTTTTACCAGTGAAATGTTGTCCTGCATGTAAGACCTTACAAAATTACACTTTCAGAGGTATCTTTTCCCCCTTGTTCATGTAGCTTCTTCAGAAATTACTCTGGCTGCCAAATAAACAATCAAACAAATAAAAAAGGTAAATGAAAATACTCAGACCAGGACCTTCCACTAACACATAGGGATGCTGAGGTCAATGATACTCACGTAGTGCACTCATAGTAATGCGGCAGTACTAAGTGACATGTTTTGGAGTTTGTTACTGTTATTCAAAAATATATTTCCTGTGGCTCAGTACTAACAGCCTAAGGAGAACCATAATGGTATTTGTAAGGGACATAAGTTAACATAGTTTTTCTTACATATGCCCTGTGCTTCGGTTTCTCAGGTTAACAAATCACAAGTTCATGTTAAATCAGGCAAAACACGCAGATGCTTGGCCAACCCAAGCCCCTCCCCCCTTCTGCATGTGCCTGCAGTGTGTGTGTGTGTGTTTGTGTGTGTGTGTGTGTGTGTGTGTGTGTGTTTGTGTTTTCTGGTACACATATAGGCAACGGCTGTTGACTTTGGGGAAAAAAAAAACAAGAAAAAATGAGGGGGAGGATAATCATGGTTAACGCCGGTCTCTGGCCACTTCCGCTAGGTGCTTAGGGGCACGGCTCACCCCCCCAGTCTCGTAGAGAGGGTTGTCAAACTCGGTTTCCACAGTGATCTGGCTGTAGGGATGGGGATATATCAGAGGGAGGCGCAGGTTGGAATGATAGCGACACCTAGGAAGGGGGGAGAAAAGTCATGTTCTTAAGTGTTTATTGTCAATCATCTGTCCAGTTTTGCTGCCGATTACAAATGACACTGGTTTTACTGGTATACGCATTACTCCTTTCAGAATGTATAACCGTAAGAATAATACATCAACAAATGGGCTCAGCAAATGATATACTGGGCATATACTAATTAAAGGGGCCCTATTATGCTTTTCCAGTGTCTCCCTATCCTTTAGTGTGTTATATAGCTTTGTGTGCATGTAAACAGTGCAGAGTCTTAAGGCCTGAAGCTCACGTCAAAGGGAGCAACTCTCACCACAGAAACCCTGCCTGAAACGCCTCGTCGGAATTCCAGCCTTTACTTCTGTGACATGGTGAGGTCACCTTGTAACACAATCCTTACTGGTTGCCTACCTGCAAGGATCTGTCTGCAGACTGCAAGACTGGGTTAGAACATATATGGGGAGGGCTGACCAATCAGAGCACATTGGGCTGCTCAGGGGTGGGGCTTAAAGCTCTAACAGAGCGTTTCAGACAGTGTTATAGACAGAGTGAATATAAATGTGCAGTATGAGAAAAATAATGGTTCTTGGAACATTGAAGCATGTAAATCTATTCCAGTAGACCACAAAAATAAAATTATTAGCAGTGAAAATGAGCATAATAGGGCCCTTTTAAAGAATAGAAGAAATTAAGTTAGATACAAAGTTAGCGTTCAGTGCAGAGAATGACGAGATGGACCCTTGATAAAGCACAGACAGTGTTAAACATGTCACTATCCATGTTACAGTCAAATTAGAAAAAAAACTGCATAATTTTAATATGTATGCCTATTTAATTGTTTTTTTGGCTTATGTTACATCTTGAAAGATGACCATCAGGGGAAAACAACACATTTAAAAACTGTGAAGCCGTCAGAGTGAATCGTAGCAGCATTTTGTCTCTGGCTGGGGGCCTGGTGAAGCCAGCAAGCTGTTCACTGCAGCCATGTGCGCCACAGCGCCACTCATCTTGTGGCGGATGAAGGAATCGCACCTTCACTATAGAGGTACACATCGAGCAAGTCTTGATTCATTTTTGGCCTGCAGTTTTTTCAGTGGCTGAAAGTTTAAAATCATTTTCAAACTATCATGATTAAATTTCTCAGGCAGGCAGACAGACACTATAAGGTTATTTGTTTTGCATTTTAGAATTTGTTTTTAGAAGGAATGTTAAGTGTAGTTTAACAATTGATAAGGAGACCTGCTTTAACTGCCCTTGAATATGATAAAATTAGATTGTGATGTGGATGAATAAATATCTGAGGCTCAGTGGTTAAGAGCAGGTGCTCAGTAATGGTAATAAAAATGTGTTCAGCTATCAGGAAGATTCATTAAGTGAAGGTTGGGGAACCTGATCCATGGAGAGCCGGTGCGGGTTTTCGGAATGACCTCTCAGTCAGCCAATAACAGTGGGTCCCCCGGACTGGAGCTGAGAACCACTGCTTCATTATTGGCTGATTGAGAGGTCGTCCCAAAAACCCGCACCGGCTCTCCATGGATCAGGTTTGCCGCCCCTGCATTAAGTTATGGGTCTCAGAGAGTGCATTGGGTTTCAGTCCTCAATAAAAGGGGTTGCTTACTTTGTGACGTAGACGTAAGCCCCACCAAGAAGGACGGACAGAAGCAGGACCAGGATGAAAATGGCAAGGGCCATGTTTCCTCCGTCAAAGGAGGAATCTGCTGTTGCCTCAGCGACTTAGAGGGGGGAGACAGATGGGATATGCAGGTGGGAGACAGAATGTAGAGCAATTCCAGAAATTACCCTCAAATAATGTGGAATTAAGCTAACAGGCTAACAAGTTTCCATTTGAGCACATCTGTGGATCTTCAGCAGTACTTAAAATGGGTCCATCTATACAGTTATTGTCCTGTATATATACTGCTGTACTAACACACAAAATACTGTTCCGCATATTATATTATATTATATTATATTATATTATATTATATATACTATGTATGCATGCTTTGTCATTTTTGTTTAATGTAACATTGTGATCACACCTAAAACACCTTTGCATTGAATGGAGACATATATGAATATGATCTGACTGCCATTTTTGTGGTGATTTGAAAATGCAGTAGATTACCCATAGAAAATTACCATAAGTAAAGGTCAAGATACACTAATGGTGCATTAACAAAAACTAGAGTACCGAGACAGAAGTCACCTTCTAGTCTGAGGAAAGTAGACCGAGAAGGAAGAGTATAGTGTATAGAGTATAGTCTTTCTTTGAGATAAGCAGTGCGTTCTGATATGAGTGACACGCTTACCTTCTAGGGCATGGTTACCAAAGCAGTCGTGGTTAGCTGAAAGAGAACACCATATTTTATTCACTGTCATTGACTTACATACAATGTTAATTAAAATATTGCCATTACTTTCATGTTCACAAATTTTTCTATCAAGACTTTTTCTTGATGAATAACTTTTAAACCTTTGAAACACTGGAGGACCAAATACAAAGAGGTTTGCTACGGGTTTGGGATGAGCCTTCAAAACAATGACAGACTAATTTTACATCTATAGCCCATCTCTCCTTCCTAGAGAGCATACCATGGCAGAGTGGAAGAGGTCCACTCCAAAAGGATGGATTTCCCAGAATACACTTGATGGTGATCTCCCCAATAAGCTCATAGCCTTGGTAGCACATGAAGGTGAGCGACTCCCCAGGTAGATACAGCCTCTTGTAGAGAATCTGGTATCCATTCTCCGGGAGGCCTGGATTCTCACAGGAGACGGAGTCCTCAGCTGGTGCAGGAGGGAGGGTTGGGAGAAGATTGGAGATTGACATGTAAGAAAAAGGCCAGACGAAACAGGCTGGGGGAAGCATTGGTGACCACAAGCCTGCTCTTGACCATACATCAAACCTGCATGTATTCGCAAAGGGATATTTTCTACAGCCATCCATTTTCTATAACTGCTTATTCAGTGCAGCAGTGTTTCCCAATCTAGTCCTAGGGGACCCAGAGTTGGTCCATGTTTTTGCTCCCTCCGAGCTCCCTACCAGACAGTTCACCTTTTTGCTCCCTACCAGACAGTTCACCTTTTTGCTCCCTACCAGACAGTTCACCTTTTTGCTCCCTACCAGGACTTGGGAGGGAGCAACGACATGGACTGTCTGTGGGTCCCTGAGGACCGTATTGGTAAACACTGCAGTACAGGGTTGCAGTGACCCTGGAGCACTGGGAACGAGGTACGGGACACCCTGAACAGGATGTCAGGGGCAAGGAACACGCACACTCATATTATGGGCTGTTTAGAAACCCACGTTCACCTGAAATGCATGTTTTTTTAACTTGAACAAACACAGGGAGATTGTGCAAAATGCACAGACACAGAATCAGGAATCCAAGTCACAACTCTGAAAGTGTGAGGTAAAGGTGCTAAACACTGAGATACTGTTCCGTCCTAATCTTCTAGCTTCGTAAAATAACCAATCTTTATTTCTAGCAAAAGATTGATTTCAATTGTCCATTTTCCCCTACAAAAGCAACCTTAGGAAGTGACATAGGCTGGAGGGTAAGATAATTCTATAGTAATCATAGAATTGAATATTAATACATATAATAATCTTCCTTTTTCATGGTCTGCTTTTTCAAACATCACAGCACGGCCATTAGGGTAACTCACGGACACAATGGGGCAGACGAGATGTCCATACTGGGGTCCCAGGCTCTCGTCCATAGCATGTGATTATAGCGCCGCCCTGTAGGATGTAGCCAGGATTGCAAGTGTACTGGATCGTGGTTCCAACCAGCAGCTTGGGATCTGAGAGTGAGCGAGTTGAGTGTTCCACGTGGCCTGGATCTGAGCAGTACATAACTGAAGCAGGGGAAAGACAGGGAGATGCAGGCAGTCAAAACATTGGTCCGTCACTACATTGCAGATCACAGTCATGCAGATGGAATGTGTAGGAGAAACGGAGATCCGGTAATATCTTAGGGTGTCATCTGCATTCTGTTACTGACTTCATATTGGCGCTGAGGAACACAGCTGCACACACACGACCTGCTACTGCACTCACTCTTTTCGCAGAAGGGGGGCTGTGTGCTCCAGGTGAGCTCTAGCTGGCAGGTGAGGGTCTCCTTGCCCACCAGGTCATAGCCGGGGTCACACTGGTAGGTGATGCGGGAGCCTCGGACCAGTGCCGCGTGGGACGTCGTCTTCCAGCCGTTCTGGATCTCAGGAAGGTCTGGGCACGAGTCGTTCCTGGAGACCTCTGGTACCAGAACACAAAAGACAGAAAGCTATCAACTGGGGGACCAAAACAGCATTGTTATGGTTCAGAATCAGTGTCACGTCATGGGATAAACTTGAAATGAGTAGATTATGAGTTATGGGTATATTATGACCACCATGAATTATATAATAGTGTTACAGCACGTGGGTCGGATCCCAAATAGCCAGCGGTTATTGGATAAGACGCATTTCATGGCGCAGGCTGTAGGCCTGTCCCCTTAACGAGGGCTGAGACACATGTCAAAATCACTTCGAAACATTCCTATCACCACGTCTTCACCGCTTACAGATACTTCCTCAGCAGAAGATCTTTGACTAAAGTGTAAACAAAGGAATTGATTTTCCTTAAGCGACGTGTTAATTGACCCGACATGTAATGCCTCCTGTGGGCTCTCTAAGTGACAATGATTTTAATCAATTATTCATGTCATATTGACCGCACCCTGCTTCTGTTTCCATTTGAGTTTAAAATGGTGAAAAAAAATGCGATTTACAGCAATTTTCTGCTTGTACTGCTGGTCCAGGAGGATTTAATAAGCGTGCAGATCGGAGGGAGTCTGCCGATTTATCCGTTGCTTATTGATTGAATCACTATTTACCCATGGGCAATGCAATCTTATTATTAACATATAATCAGAATTATGAGCAGGTGTTTGCATGCATGTGTGTGTCTGTCTGTCTGTCTGTCTGTGTGTGTGTGTGTGTGTGTCTGTCTGTCTGTGTGTGTGTGTGTGTGTGTGTGTTAGAGAGCATGTCTAAGCAGGATATAGGAGGAGAGGCCAGACAAACTGCAAGTGAGTGAATAAGGACAGAGAGAATGAGGAAGTGGTGCGTGAAAGGCTGAAGACATGGGTGAAGGAGGGGGCAGAAGGTAATGAGAGAGGACATGGAGGAGGACTGCATATAAAAGGGACCTGAATCACGTGCTGAATCTCAACAAAACAATCAGATGCATGATGATGATGTGAAACTAGCACCTGTTTTCTTGGAAGTAAAAATATTCTTAAAAGTAAAATGTAACCCTATTTTTGTGTTATGCTAACTTTGATGATCCTATTTGCACTTCTGCTTGTAGTCTTCGCTCCATTGTAAATGCAAATAGACAGTTTTTTGCTCAGAATGATACAAAATGATACTCAGATTGATGCAAAAGTTTATTATGGTTGCTGCCTCCCTCTTCAGACATTTATAATCACTGTACTACTATTAATAACAAAAGACAGATAAGATAACAAAGCAATAAGCAACTCTTTCATCAGGCTCCTCTTACAGCCTCTTTGCCATCTGTTGTTCTCTCACTATACTCTTCCTTCTTGGCCTCCATCAGCACCGCTCTACGCTCTCACTATACTCTTCGTTCTCGGTCTCCGTCAGCACCGCTCTACGCTCTCACTATACTCTTCCTTCTCGGTCTCCGTCAGCACCGCTCTACGCTCTCACTATACTCTTCCTTCTTGGTCTCCGTCAGCACCGCTCTACGCTCTCACTATATTCTTCCTTCTAGGTCTCCGTCAGCACTGCTCTACGCTCTCGCTGTACTCTTCCTTCTTGGTCTCCGTCAGCACCGCCCTACGCTCTTACTCACCCATATAGTTGATGATGAAGCCCTCCCCTTTGCCAAAGACCAGGCCGGCCGGGTCCGAGTGGAACGTGATGGTGAGGTCGGGGGAAGACGAGGACAGCTTGAAAGGGCTGGTCCCACCAACGTACTGGCCCAGGATGCGGGTGGTACCCTCATCCCCGTCCAAGATGGTGACCATATCACTGTCGCTCAGGTTCAGCCTGAAAGGAGACAGGAACAGGAGGGCGGGAGGTGCAGCGAGCTGGAGTTAGTGGGTCTGACAGCCTGGAGATGCTCATCAGCTTGATGGGCCAGCAGTGCCTGAGTGTGACCTCGAAGTTTTCACTTGTAGTCAAGAAAGTGAGAAATTGTCATTGTTGAGACACCACAGCACACAGTGCACAGTGAAATGTGTCCTCTGCATTCGACCCATGTGACAAAGCAGTGGGCAGCTATTATTAAGCAGCCGGGGAGCAGTGCGTGTGGGCAGTACCTTGCTGGTCAGGGATTCGAACCAGCAACATTCCAGTCGCAAGCATGCTTACCGAACCATTAAGACGGATACGAACAACGGCAACCTAAATCTGCCAAAGTAAAACTTTAGCGCAGAATATAGCTTTCGGTTCTATTTTAATTACCATTTGTTGCTAAACTGTGCGTGTCAGTGTTAGCTTTACATAATGGGCAGTCGTGAGGCCAGCAGGGGGCGCAGTTACTCACAGCTGCACATCCAGCAGGACCCTCTTCTCCTCCCCGACGTGAATCCTCCAGCTGCAATCCTCTCCTTCCCCGTACCACTCAGGCCAGTTTGGGGAAAGAATGACTCCACTGGGGCCAGACAGGTCCCCCCCACAGAGCGCTGGGAGGGGGGGGAGAAGTGTTACAAAAAAAAAAAAAGGGAAAAAAAATCACAGGCAACATGTAACTGGAAGGGTCAAGGGTCATTCTCAAGGCAGGAACATCACAGCCAGTTTTTCCTAAAAATCCCAGTGAATGTATGCTTCTGCAGCCGGCCTGCGGGATGCGCCACCTCTGTCGGCTCTTCCGCAGCAAGACGAGGCAGCGAACGCGCTGTGATTAATGCGGCCGCTTCACAGCAGAGCCTGAATGCGGCATCTCTGACGGCGGACGCAGAGCTCGGCTGCCACGCGGCCTGACTGGGTGTCGCACCCTCCCCCCTGGTGCGCAGCATGGTGCATCACCCTGGAACTGACACGTAGCCTAACTGGGCTCAGTTCACCCCGCCCCCACCTCCCCCTCTCTTCCGGGCCAGCGGATCCATGCTCCCGGTACGTGTTTTGCTTTTTTTCCCCTTTCCTCCTTTCATGTCAAAGCCTGTCAATGTCACGCCACTGAGATACCAGTCAGCGGGGATCAGGAAGCGGGGCAGGGAGCGGAACGTGTGATTGGCAGCCGAAGCGGCTTCATCGTACGCTGAATTAGCCGGTGCCTTAATGCAATTACACAGGCACAATTGCGAAACACTTATTTCCATTCCCAGCACAGGAGAAACCCGGTGAGTTATTAGACGGGAAGGAAACATCTCGCTGACATTCCCGGTTCGCCGCCGGTCCGCAGGAGACCCGAGTTCAGCATGGAGTCTACAGGAGGAAGTCCTGTGCACAGCGTTGGCATTTACCACCCGAGGCACTACATGGATGGGGAGGCAGTGTGATCGAGGCCCCAGAAATCAGACCACATTCCCTGCCGGCGCCTTACCTTTGCACAGCGGCTCGGTGTCGTTCCAGTAGGGGTCGCGGGCGTTGATGCACTCGATGACGGGTGGGCCCTGCTCCAGGGAGTGGCCCGGATCGCAGCTGAACTGGACCACAGCTCCCACCCCGTACGTGGGGTCTGAGGTGCTGAAGTTCCCATTCTGGATGTAGGGCTCATAGCAGTGGCCCTTCTCAAAGGCTGCAGGTGCGTGAAGAGAGACAACGGGAGTAATATCTGTAAATATAAATACTACTGCGGCCAAGCGTGGCATGTCCAGACCTGGGCCTCTGAACTCCCAGGGATAATAAAGTTTACTATGCAAATCTGTGCTCTGATGTTCACCCATTAATAATGCTAACAACATATAAAAACAGGCTGGCTTTATTAACAAGCTTTTCTCCAGAGCGAGTGATTAAAGCAGATAAATCAGGTGGACATAGTGAGACTCTGCAGGACCAGGTTCAGACTCGAGAGTCGGCCCAGCAGACATGAAGCCTTCACAGATACCTCAGGGACACATAAAGCACATTTACAGTGTTCATCGCCCTCCTTATTAACCAAAGCTGCTTTTACGATCTCCTTTCTATGGTGGAATATATTACTCAGGTAATTCAGGTTAAGTACCTTGCTTAAGGGTATTACATTAGAGCAGCTCTGGGACTCAGACTGACAGACATCAGAGTCTATGTCCTTATCCAGTGTGACTGAATACATTCAATTAAGTGCAGCTGATTAAACCACGGCCAGCAGAGGCCTCTCACCTCCGAGGGGGGGCTTCAGATCCCGCCCCCGCTCCGTGTGTGGAGTACGCACGGTCTCCCCGCATCAAGCGGGCTTCCTCCCACCGTCCGAAGACGTGCAGTTGGGCTAATTAGCATCCCTGAATTGCCCATAGCGTATGATGGTGTGTGAATGCAGGAACCCTGCAATAAGCTGGCGTCCCGTCCTGGGCGTCCCCCTGCCTCGTGCCCCGCGCTTCCTGGAACAGGCTTCGGGCTCAGTGTGACTTTGTGCTGGATGAGTGGTTATGGAGAACGTGTGAAAGGGTGCTTAGGCACAGCGGTATAGAGCGTCGAGACCATTTACCTCAGTGGCATAATTTATCTAGGCCTTCTGGAAGACCTTCAACCAGCGTCGCGCTTACGGCGAGCCGAGGGCTCTCAAAGCAAGCACCCGACTCCCAGAATGCAATGTGCAGACGTCCCTCCCCACCCCCCGCAAGTGATTGGTTGTCCCTATAGTGGTTTCGACAGTGATTGAAGGACTCTAAAATCTCTTTAACTGTCGGCCTGCCCCTTGGATCTGTTTAACCTGATCGCGGTTGACAGGCCCAGGAAGTTACCAGGAGTGGCATCCATCACGGCCAGCGTCTGGCCACAGGAGGGTCTCCGTGCTCCTGAAACGAGGGCGGCTGTCTGGTTTCCCTGCATCACTAAGGAGTCTAACACTTATCTGATCTTTCTTCTTCTTAAAGATGCTGATTTTACTCACTGTTCCCCTTCCCCGGGGCTATCAACACTGTTAGCTAACCGACACATTGTTCGCGTCCTCTACGCAGATGCCTCTACTGACTTAATTATGAGTTGTTTAATTAATGTACTTTTTATTTACATGCTTCAATGATTCCTTAAAGACACTGAAGGCCAAAGATACAGTGGCAAGACAGGCATGACAGCCCCACCAGTGACGTCATATGTGAGCTTCTATGTGTGTGTGTATGTATTTAAGCATGTATGTATGCAGGTATGTATATATGTATGTAGCATATATGTATTTATGCATGTATATATGCAGGTATGTATATATGTATGTAGCATGTATGTATTTATGCATGTATATATGCAGGTATGTATATATGTATGTAGCATGTATGTATTTATGCATGTATGTATCCATCCATCCATTTTCCAGACCGCTTATCCTTCTGGGTCGTGGGGGGTCCGGAGCCTATCCTGGAAGCTACAGGCACGAGGCGGGAACCAACACAGGATGGGGGGCCAACCCACCGCAGCACATGTATGTATGTATGTATGTATGCAGGTATGCAGGTATGTATGTATGTATATATGTATGTATGTATGTATGTATGTATGTATGCAGGTATGCAGGTATGTATGTATGTATGTATGTATGAATGTATGCAGGTATGTATGTATGTATGTATGTATGTATGTATGTATGTATGTATGCAGGTATGCAGGTATGTATGTATGTATGTATGTATGAATGTATGCAGGTATGTATGTATGCAGGTATGTATGTATGTATGTATGTATGCAGGTATGTATGTACGTATGTGTGTGTATGTATGTATGCAGGTATGTATGTATGTATGCAGGTATGTATGTATGTATGTATGCAGGTATGTATGTATGTATGTATGCAGGTATGTATGTATGTATGTATGTATGTATGCAGGTATGTATGTACGTACGTGTGTGTATGTATGTATGAGCGTGTCCTGGCGCCTCACCTTCATAGCGGATGTTGAAGCCTGTGGCGTGGCTGGGCATGTCGGTGATGAACTGGACTCTCACAGACGGTCCCTCACTGATCACACCCTCAAACGGGATCGGCGTTCCCCGGCCCGAATCGAACAGGACCACGGAGCCAGCGTCCAGCCCGCTCCACAGGACGAGCCTAGGATGAGAGAAACACCCTGACATCAGTGCACAGGCAGGGGAAGCCACACCACTAACACACATGCTCTCCCAAGTACACGCACACACACACACATACACACACACACACACACGCACACACACACACACACACACACACACACACACAGCTACTGACACACACTGACCTGTCTGTAGCCCCCAGTGCCATTCTCTCCAGATGCAGGTGGAGCCTCTGGCCGGGGGGGGCCTCCAGGGACCAGGAGCAGCTGCGGCTCTGCGTGCTGTTGCTGCTGGGGAGGGGCGATGGGGACAGGACTCTCCCCACTGTGGCATTCTTCACCGACCCCCCACAGAGAGCTGCGGCGGGAAGGGAGCCCCCAGTGTTACACGAGGGGTCACTTCCTGCTCTCACCTCCATGCGGTAGCGTGGCTGAGCGGTCTGAGGCGCTGGATTAAGGCTTCAGTCTCTTTGGGGGTGTGGGTTTGAATCCCACCGCTGCCATAATATTTTTATGACCAGAACAGAAAGGTGGAGCAGCTTTTTCCCCAGGTCATAAGGCTCCTAAACCAGGACAAGGCTCAACTCCTCTAGGCCTTCCACTGGACTCCGCAGTGACTCTTCAGCCACTGTAACACTGACATAACCCTATGAATACTGCTTCACACTGTCCAAATTGTTGGCACACACCTCAGACCTCCTACACATTACACTTATATTGCACAGCACAATACCTCTTACCTATCACTTATGTATAGATTATGTACAGCTGAACATTTTTTATTTTATTATTTTTCCTTATTTTTTTCTATATTTTGTTATCATGCACAGGGTCACATTCCACTACATGTTGTATGTGTACGACTGTGTTCGTGGTGAATAAACCTCTGGAACCTTCAACGCTGGACAGTGGGAGCAGGAGGCTCCTGCCCTTCACACCCACAGCCTGTGCCGCTTCCCGTTTAATGCGCCCGACTTGGGCCGTGAATCTTCCCACCCCTTGCTTCAAGGGTAAATCAGACAGTATTTGAAAAACTGACACTAAAACCAGACGGGAACGTGACCGCAGGGGATTTTACCCCCCCCCCCCCCCCCCACTCAGGAATTAGATCAATTTTTCCCGTTTGACTGTCTGCCAATAGGAGTCGAACACATTTGAACGATGAAATCAATGTCTAAGATGTTGAATGAAGCCTTTGCTTGCAGATTAGTGCTCCTAACATTAACTTGAAGTTGTGGCAGTTTGAACTTTTCCAAAGGTGTGTGTAATAGGTCACACACCAGGCTCAAAGATACATCGCCCCCCCTCCTGAGATAAGATCCAGAAGCCACCCCGCCCCCAGCCCCCCCCAAAGCAAACCATCTGCTTCTCACCTCGGCAGGTAGGCTCTCGAGCGTTCCAGGTGGGCAGTGAGGCATTGAGGCAGGTCAGTGACGGCGCCCCCTGCAGGTGGTAGCCCATGTGGCAGTGGAAACGGGCAGTGCCTCCGGGGTGCAGGTCCAGCACCGACACCTCGCCGAAATGGGGCCGCCGGGGCAGGGCGCAGCTGAGGCGGAAAACTGAGGGGGGAGACGGGGGTCAGCAATTAACATTAATCTCAGCTGCGGCTCCAGCAAGCACCAGTGACACCGATAAACCTGGAGCTGGTGGTGGCTGGTGGTGGGTTCCTGCTGTAGCTTTAGCTGATGCATTATTTGTTCATTTAGGCCAGTGTTCCTCAAACCGGTCTTTGGAGGTGGGGAGCTGGGAACCGTCCGGGGCTCCCCAGGGACCGGGCTGAGAAACACTGATTTAGGCATCCAAGCTTCTGTGCGGCGCCCAAGCACTGCGCCGGTTTGACGGGCAGCCCGGGAGCTGCGTGATTATCCCCGAACACGAGTTAATCGGGAAGCGCCTGCCACCTTCAAACTGGCTCAAAGTCAACGCACCTTCACAAAGGCGCAGGAACACGCCAGATGGGACAATATGGGGGGGAAAAAGCAAGACGGTGAGAGAGAGGGACGCTGCGGCCGCCGCGGGGATCTGACGACGGGGAAGACTGAATAATAATTAACGCCGGGGCGCTGAGCAGGTGGAAAGGCACCCGGAAAGCGTCGCCATAACGACCGGAACGTGTGACTCTGTCGCTCGGTGACCAGATCCAGACCGAATGTTACTGCAGATGACAAGAGATTGTGAAACGCATCTGTCTGGGTGAGTTGATTGATTCCGGTCGGTAATTAAGAGTTAAGGTTGGAGGGGGGGTATGGAATCATTAGCCCCCCCCCAGGACTCCTGTGTAATTCATCAAAAGGCAGTGGGGTACATCAGCTTTACCGCACCAAAATAACTACCATCAAAGACCTCCTGGAATGTCAACAGACAAGTACACCACTGACTACATTGATGCTGATTTAATGTTTTTAAAAATTGTGACGTTTCCGCTACTGTGCTTTACAGACAGATTACCCAGGATCCTTTGCTGCGGTAGGTCTATATAATGTTTATGGCTTGTTGCTAAGGTACCTGTTGTCGCACACTCAGAAAGCATGCTCCTAAACAGGACATTCTCCTCAGATAAGTATGTCTGAATGACTGCGATTTATTTTCCCAGGAATTCCGAACTGATCAGGTTGTGTAGCATGTAACCTACAGCATGCGAGTGCCCATTTGTATAAATATGCAGATAATTATGATTGTGCTAATCAGATATTAACGCCTAAAGTACCTTTTGAGGTGCTCATATAGTCCGGCAGGTTAGGGTTCCTATATTGGATAAATGGTGAATAAATTCAGACAGTGACTCACACGTTAGTAAATGTGAAATGGGATTCACCCTGGTAGCATGACTGTGGAGAGGAACTTATTCTGGTTCTGAATCCAGAATGGGACTCCCCCTGGTTCTGAACCCGAAATGGGACTAGCTCCGGTTCTGAATCCAGAATGGGACTCCCCCCGGTTCTGAACCCGAAATGGGACTAGCTACGGTTCTGAATCCAGAATGGGACTCCCCCTGTTCTGAACCCGAAATGGGACTAGCTCCGGTTCTGAATCCAGAATGGGACTCTCCTTGGTACTGAATGAGTCACTTGAGGGGTCATTCAGGCATTTAATTAGAAAAGGACTGATTGATACAAAAGGCAATGGTCCAATTCTGAATGTAGACACTCATTCTGCTTAATACAGACGTGGACTCACTCTGGTAATGCAGCTGGAAGTTGCCCATCCCGCCCTCTGGAAAGGAGCGGAAGAAAACGGAGATGACATTGGTTGGGCTGCGGATCACCTGCCCCTCGACCAGCAGCGTCTCATTGGCCAGGATCAGCAGGGCTCCGCCCTCATCGACCCCCCTGATCGACAACTGCTCGCCCTCTGACAGGTTGACGTTCTTTACCTGGCAATAAATCAGACACAGAGTCATTTTAGTGCTTAAGATCCATTACAGTCCCTCATATAGATGACAAACTCTTAGTGTTAATAACGTTTATAACCTGGAACATGGGAGACTGAGTAAATTAGAATCATACAGACTTGGCAGGAGCTGATAACGGGGTGGAACTCTGACTCAGTGGGTAGTGTTAAAGGAGCCAGACTCTCTGACTCAGTGGGTAGTGTTAAAGGAGTCAGACTCTCTGACTCAGTGGGTAGTGTTAAAGGAGCCAGACTCTCTCCATGCTCTTGTGGATTTCCTCAGCTCCTCTGAATTTCCCGGAAGGTGTGTGTGTGTGTGTGTGTCTGTGTGTCTGGGCTCAGAGACGCTTTGGCATCCCTTCCTGGGTGTGTCTGCCTTTCCAGCAGTAGTTCACGTCTGCTCGGTCAGATGAGAGAGCATTAAAGACGGACGTGCGACATCTGTCACGGACTCATGGTCACATCTGGAGACGAGTCCCTGTTGGCGTCGTCTGGCTGCTCCTGCGGGGGCTCGTTTATCATACTCAGACAGCAGGTGGGCGGGGGTGGGTGAGGGCGGTAATGAGGAGTATGGGTGGGGGTCTTGGACGACACATAAACAGGAAACGCATCACACTCCCTGGATAGCGCACGCCCTGCTGACTGCCGTGTAAGCGGTCAGAGGAGCAGACCGGGACTGCCGACCCTCGAGCCGCAGCAAGCAAGGAGCAATCAGTGATGTCCGCCATGGGCGCCCCCTGCTGTCCGCTAGGAGGAGATGCAAGACAAAGAGCCGCCAAACAATGGCAAATCTAACTGTAATGTCAGTATTACTAGTTAAGCACCAGGAATATGACAATTAATGTGTGATTATTCTGGGAGGCCAGCTTGGGGCAAAAACATCCAAGATATACACACGTCAAACCCAGGGGCTTGTCTGCCTTTACTGTCTCTAATCGAGCCAAAAATGCACAGGCAAAAATATGGCCACTAGGGGGCAGGGTCTCTCCTACGATTATATTGCAGGGCAGAAGACAAACTTCTATTTTTTGAAGCAATATTCTGCATGTTAATTCACCTTAACTCTTTCACCTTGCTTGGAATCTAGAAAGATAATGGATAATGTGATAATGTTTTGTATTTCATAAATCAGAACAAATTGCAAAGAGGCAGCCATAATGTAGAAAACTCAAGGGAACTAAAACTCCTTAGACAAACGACACATCCTAGAATACAAATATATAGTGTACATTATGATACAATGTTAAAATGAATTGTTTCCAGCAAATATACAGAGAAGCACTTATTTGTGGCCAGGGCTTCCGTATGGGCGGGGCTTATGTGTGGGTGGGGCTTCGGTGTAGGGCTACCTGTAGCTCTACCCCATAGCCGGTGTAGACTGTCACAGTGTAGGTACACTGCAGGAACGCGCCATCTGGAAGGGGCGGGTCATCCGATGAGTCGATGTAACCCTCAGGGTCGGTGAAGTTGACCACGCAACGCTGCGTTGCTGAGAGAGAGTGAGCGAGAAGGAGGGAAGACACTCATGGGTCAGCGGTGGCGGGATAAGAATAGAGGCCCCAAACCGAGACCTACGACAGAGCCGCAGACAAGGCAGCCGGGAACACGGTGTTCAAAGACACGGACTGGCGACCTGAAGGACAAACTCTCAGGAGGGTCCCTGCTGTCGTACCCTTGAGCGAGGTACTTCACCTGCACTGCTCCAGTAAAAATATTCACGTGTATAAATGGGTTAAAGTCACTTTGGAAGAAGGCAAAATAATAGCAAAGATGAAATAGACAGCATAACAAAGCCACTCTCCTTATCACTGATTTATACACAATAACAATGACATCACCGCTATTAACAGCAATCAGACACAGGAGATGATGATTTCACACCACTCACCTGGAGCGGGCGAGTCAGGCTCGGTCTCCGTGTCGATGGTCGTCATGACGCTGGTGGTGAGGGAGGGACCTTGGTCTAGCGGAGGGCTGGATGGGGTGGTTGTTGGGAATGAAGCAGGCGTCGGGAATTTTGGGTTCAGGGGGGTGTCAGTGGTAGGGGAGGACGTGGGATGGGACCCCGCACTTTGAGGGAGAGTGAGCCTCCTCCGGATCTCCTCCTGCGGGGAGAGTATGCCAGCCCCCGCCTCCTTGGGGAGGAGCGTCAGCAGGTCGGCGGGCAGGGCGCTAGGGAGAACGCCCCCCTTCTGGCCAAGCCGGCGATCCCGTTGAGCCAGGACGGACTCCAGAAGCTCCTGGCCCTTGGAGATGGTCGCTCGCATGTCCGGCTCCTTCCCTCCTCCGTCGGAGGGGAGAGGAGCGCCGGGGGAAACATCATCTGGGAAAAAAAGGGGGGGGGTGCATTAACACTAATGGACTTTATTGTGGTCATTTTTTCACAGACGTAATGGCTTCACGTGCCCCATTAGGTTTTTATATAGGGATGACGGTGTGTAATGGAATGTGGATCTGAGGGTTACCGCCGCATTTGTGCCCCTAATGGTTTGATGAATAATTGCAACAAAACAATAACAACAGTCAGGGAATATAGTGAATCTGGTCAGGGAGCCATTTTGTTTTCCTAGTCATAAAAAATGATTGTATCTTTGAATTATTCAAAGGACAGAAAATACATTTTGTTTACGGTCTTTTTGAGGGTTATTCAGTATAAAGTAAATACTTTCTGGTGCTTTCCTGAGACTAGGCTTCATGATGCCCTGAGGCTCTGCAGAGCAGGTATGGGGGGGCGGTCCCTCGAGATGTTTCATTCAATTGATGAAATGTCGACAATAGTGGTCGTTTTACACATCGTGTCAGTTTACGATCGGAGGAAAAATACTCAGGGGGTTCCTAGCGCCGGTCTATTTTTTTAAGGAAGGTTGAAAACCCCCTACTCTATGGGGAACTGGGTTTGCTGCAAAAGCGTGAATTGCCACTAAAATAATCAATGTGCTCCCGAAAATATATTTGGACTGTAGGTCTGAAAAGTACTATTTCAGATGAGATCTGTGGAGGAACAGGGGCGTCGTTTTAGGCTGCAGGGCTGATTGGGAACACGGGGGGGGGGGGGGGGGGGCGGGGTTGGGGGCCCCCCGCGCCCACTTGGAGACGGGGAATTGGTCGTCTAACCATGCTCATCGATAGTCTACCCACCCCACCCACCC
>JABJVO010000115.1:30344012-30355703 GCA_026770805.1 Boulengeromyrus knoepffleri
CGACAGGAATGAGGGGGGGGGGGGGGTGGGGGGGGGGGGGGGGGGGGGGGGGGGCGGGGGGGGAAACTGGAGTACCAAGAGGAAACTCCATGACAACATGGGGAGAACATGCAAACTCCACACACATGTAACCCTGGCAGAGACTTGAACCCTGGTCCCAGAGGGGTGAGGCAACAGTGCTAACCACTGCACCACCATACTGCCCCCCATTCCAATTCATGTACAGAAATAAAAAACACAAACAAATAAAAGAAAAGGAAAAAAACATATTGGACAAGCGGCTGGAAAACATTGATGGTTGAGTGTATGCTTACTGAATATGGTGGCCAGTGTGTTGCTCTGTCTCTAGATTTACCAAGGTTTCAGTCAAATGTGGGACTTTCCAACAATCGAGTAGCTATCAGTATCTCATTTAAAAACTTGAGAGAGAGAGTGAGAGAGGGAGGGCATGGATCACAAATGTCTTCATGATCCTCCAAATAAAATTATTGTTATGGATGTTCCTGCTAGATGATTCATATACTCAAATAACAATACATCCTGAAATTTGGCAGGAGATTTTAGTTAATATGACCCCTGAGCTATATAAACTCTTGGCACAAAAAGCACACGTTTAAAATCAATTTTAATAATGACGCTATTTTTTTTTTATATATCTTTTTTTCTTTGTACTATATAATGTCTTTAATTGAGTAGCACAGTGGTGCAGCAGTTAGTACTATTACCGTACACCTCCAGCACCACAGTTCAAATCTGTGCCTTAAATCCATTAATTGCGTGTTAATTGTGTCTTCCCCATCCTGGGTTATTCCATGCCTTGTGGGTTTGGATGGATTTTCCACTTTTTAAAAATGCATTTTTCAACGGCAACGGCATTTGACGACTGCAGGCGATTTCCCATTGCAAACTGCGGGCAGCATTGGCTGGCCATTTACAGTTTTGTGTTTTAAAAGAAATAATTTCAATTATTACAAAAAGATGCACGTGTAAAGTGTGCCATCGAATTACTACATTATTGCTTACGGTTGTTTGTAAACAACAATTTAGCAACGGAATTGCATATGCATACAGCAGCTACTTCATAAGTTTAACACTAGTGCTGTGTTGTGAGATGTGCTACCTTAACCTGCCAAGGGTACACAGCATTTTTATTGATGTCACATATAAACATTTAACAATGCATGTACACACTACAGGCATCTACGTGTTATTTGCATACCATGGAAAGGTCTGTCCTGTACTTTATTATAGCCCTGGAGATTAGCCAGATAATAACCGGGCAACAAACCACAGCATTTGAAACGGTAAGTCAGCTGCTGCTCCTGCTGCGTCTGCGGAGCTGAAATGGAGGCAGTATCGCTCGTCATTCGTCTGAAATGAGTCTAATGGAAAGGAAATCTTATGCAAAGCTATACAACTGTACGCGTGGACCGTAAGTGACAAGCATACATCTGTAATTAGTAATCAGCCTGCAATCAGAAAGTGAGCTACAACTGCTAAATGGGTTATATAATGCAAAGGATGAATAATTATAATCGTTTGCGCATTTTGACCATTTTATTTAATCATAAAAAATGCCTTTCCTTGACTCACCAGCGATCATTTCTGAAGGAGAAAACCGCATTGTGATAGTCACAGTGTACAGGAAAAAGTACCCGTAGTCCTATGCGTTCATATCCGGGGTAACC
Source organism: Boulengeromyrus knoepffleri (assembly GCA_026770805.1). Classification (NCBI taxonomy): domain Eukaryota; kingdom Metazoa; phylum Chordata; class Actinopteri; order Osteoglossiformes; family Mormyridae; genus Boulengeromyrus; species Boulengeromyrus knoepffleri. The sequence continues at coordinate 30,345,701 of JABJVO010000115.1, forward strand.
TTTGGCATAGTTTTCCCTCTTCTCTCGATCAGAAATACGAGTTAAGTAAGTATATACAAATACTGACATGAATGCGTTAAACCTCGTAATACCATATGGTAAAACACAAAAGAGGTACATTGCATTGCTACGTGAAGTGATTTAATGTTTGCACGAAACGAAACTGCTAGGTAGTTACAGCTGCGAATGATAATACTTTCTTCGCGTTGTTTAACAGCAAGAGATGATAGCATTGTTTAAAGGCGCATTCATATACGTTGAATTTCTTTTACATACTCTGAAATCATTTTCAGATAATGTCTTCCCGGAAAGTAATCGAGCTATTTTATGATGTCGTCTCCCCTTACTCCTGGCTGGGATTCGAGGTTAGTGTTTGTCTTTGTTGGCAGGTGAATATTCAGAAAATGATTAAACGAAATGTCAGATTTTTATATGTTTTGTTTAGACATTAATTTGACCATCAGTTAGTTTTAAAGGGTTTTTTTTGCTTCCTATAGGTCCTCTGTCGATACAGAAATGTGTGGGACATTGACCTTAAACTTCGCCCTGCATTTTTAGGAGGGGTCATGAAAGGGTCCGGTAAATAGCGATATTTGAACATTTTAACTTTGCAGCAGGTAAAAAGAGGAGTGTATACGAAAAAGGATAATAAAAAACGCAGTAGTAGCTTTTACAGTCTGTTGATGCATTGTAAGGTTCACTGTATAAGCATATAACGTGTTGACTTCCGTTTATGTCTTTCTACGTACAGGCAATAAGCCCCCTGGCTTAATCCCTAACAAGTTTCTCTACATGGGAACAGACCTGTCTCGGCTGGCTGAGTACTTTGCGGTTCCCCTTAGTCTTCCTAACGATCCTGATGAGACCATGTTCCGGAAGGGTACCCCACTTTTCCTCTTTATTTTATGTACCACTACTACTACAACAACAACAACTAATAATAATAATAATAATAATAATAATAATAACAATAAGATGATGAAGAAGAATAACAATACAACAAATGTAATTTGTGTGATCATTATTTATGGGTTGTTAATTAAAAATTACAGAGCTATCGTTTTTAGTCCTGATTTCTTAACTGGATGATGATATAGGTGTACAAACTCTCCTGGAAGTACCGGGGTTCCGTTAGTGGTATCCAGCTAAACTCTGTCTGATTCCCTTCTGTACCTGGGCTGCCAGGTTCTCTTGCAGCTATGCGCTTTATAACTGCTGTGGGAGAGAGATATGGAGCTGATGAGCCAACTGTGGAGAGAGTCTCCAGGGAGATATGGATGAGGGTCTGGTGTCGAGACGAAGACATCACCCTGCCTGCCTCACTCTCTGAGGTACTAGCTGGACCAGTATCTTCATCGCTGCTGCTGTGTAAATCTCTGCAGGCCCTATATCTCATTTTTGTCATTTGAACTCCAGGCCACATTGAAGGCAGGACTTCCTGCTAGGGAAGTGGAGGAGCTTTTGCAGTTGGCGGCTTCTGAGAAGATCAAGGACAAACTGAAGAGCGTAACCCAGGAAGCACTAGACTATGGGGTCAGTTTGAAATGATGTCAGTTTTGAGAACTGTTGTCTCACATCAGGCTATTTACTTTTACAGGCTGTGCTGTGTGGCCCACATGGAATCCTTGCACCAATCAAATTGCTGGAGTGGGTGGGGACTCTGATAAACAAGGGAATGTTTTTCATTATTGTTCCGCAGTGCATTGCTGTATCTAGTGTCTTAAGGTGAGGGATCAGCCATTCAACATTGCATCAGATAGAAAGGACAATAACATGTTTCAGGACCATAAATATTAAAGCAGGTAAGTACATACTTACAGGGGCATTTCTAGCTATTGAAAAGATCAGGGGCTAAGTCAAGTTTACTCGGGGTTTGACTTTTTTTTTTTTTTTTTTGGAAGGATGATTGGCATCGGGGCTAAAATACTCGAGGCTCCGCTTAAAATACTGATCAGACCTAATGACGGCCATGCGTACTTATTTGGTTGCTTAATTATACGATTTCACTATACAGTAAACTGACTGATTTGACTCATGCTTGTGATTGACTGCCAAATAAATTTATTAAATAAATGCGTCCATGTATGCTTTTATAGATATATGCTCTCTGTCCTCAAACTCTTTTATCTAGTCATTACATTTGGGTGCTGAATGGCGCCTTGTGGCTTGCAGGTTATGCTCTGTGACTGTGATCAGAAAGTTGCAGATTCAAATTCCCTGGCTGGTGAAATGATATCACCACTGGGCCCCTGAGCAAGGCCCCTAACCCCCAGTTACTCCAGGGAGACTGTATGACCCTGCTCTTTGATCCTTACTTGTACATCATTTTGGACAAAAATGTCTGCTAAATGAATGTCATGTAAATGAATGTGTACCTTGTGTCACAAGAATCTGTGTCTCAGGACTGCTTATCTCTGAAGCTGCCCCTGTTTGTTGAGGTTGCCTCAGCCCTGTCTCTGCTATAGGCCTTTGGCTTTCCCCTCATCGTGTGTCACGTAGACGGAAAGCGGGAGATGTTTTTTGGATCTGACCGATTCGAGCTTATGGCCCACTGCATAGGTGATTACCCCGGTATCGTCACTCAGTTTGTCTCTCGTCACATTGTCACTTTCTTAAGAGGTCAGTCATCCGAGCATCCTTGACATTAGTGAAGTTCTCGGGGCTACAGTTACAGAACTGCCATCGTTACGGACATTTTAGTAATTCACTGACATTAGTGATTTCAGAGTAATTAATTTGAAATGAAAGCCACTAAAGTCACTAAAACTCACTGTATTCAGAAAAGCAAATAGTGATAAGTTGTTTTTAAATAGTGCTGAGTAAAATTCCAGGTTCAAGTTGTTTAAACAAAACATGCCTCAATTTTGGAAAGAAATGAAAAATTGATATTACGTAAAACCTGACTTTTAACATAGTGTAGGATGTAACATTTACTAACTGCATTTAATGTATTGAAAATTCCTAAGTGAAACTTTTGAATGTGCTCTTAAACTTGAAAGACATTCCAGTAAAGAACATTTTTAAATTTAATTTAATAATTTCATTATATTCATATCTCAGGACTCTAACATATTCTCATGTTCATGGTATTTATTTTTCTTAAATTAACATTATCACCCTGAATATGTAGCCATGTTTAGAAATGCTCTGGCTACCTTACACATGTTTAGCAGAACCTGTCTGCTGAAGGACAGGAGCGCAGCACCCAGTGTGTCATCACATGACCACCACGTCCCATCCTTCTTTTTCAGGAGAGAAGTGGTTGGGACCTCACCCGATAAAGCTCACTGCTAAAGTGTAAAACCGCTTGTTCCACAGAGATGCAAATAAATGGCTGAAATAAACGCATCTGTGGTGTTTAATTTGCTGTACCTGTGATGTAAACCTGCTGACCGAGCCTGGCGTGGCCACAGCGATGATAACAGTGATGGAGCCAGAATTTCAGGTTTAGGTGTGGGAGCTGCTGTAGGGCTATGAAAAAGATGAACAGAGAGAGGCAGAAGACGTCAGGTAGGCTGAACAAAAGGAGCTATGTACATAAACAGGAGTGGAAGGACCTGTTTAGCCAAAGTAGAAGAGAGAGAGAGGAGGCTTAATGCAGTTAGACTGGAAACCCTGGAGATCATATAGAGTATGAAAGCGAGTGTTCTTGGGAGACTCTGACCTGGAGCCACTCAATCTGACTGCATCCCAGAGCTATAAGAAATCCAAAGGACATGGACTAAGAGTGAAGGAAGCTGGAAATCAGCAAACAGATGAAGGTGGACCTGCTGGAAGGGTGAACGAAAGGAGTGAGTCACTTAGCCGCATGGTGCAGACTAACAGGCAGAGAAAGAGGCCAGAAGGAGTGGTGTGAGTTACGCGAGAAACCTGACATGTCACCTGTAGCTGAAAACACTGTAACTAAGGGAAGCCAGTGCAATAAAAACAGATTTTAATCACACTTCCCTTTAATCAGAGTAATCATTAAGCTTTAAAGGTAGAGATTTTTTACAACAGTGTTTTGGGTAAGCAAATTGTGGGTATGTTCAGTAAGTGTGTAGTGGTCCTTTAAATAAAATTATATATGTATGTGTGTGTGTGTATAGTATTAATTGAAATTTTACAAATACATGGAATGGCTGATGTGCTCCTGAGGAGAGGACTTATGTCACTGTTAATTTGCATGTTTTAACGCTAAACTGTGCTTTTTTATTCTGAGCAAAAATTCCACTCTAACATATTCTCATGTTCAAAAAAATACACTGACTAGCCAGATAAATAGCTTTTTACTTCTACTTTATTTGACTGACACTTTTGCACAATACTGTCTGTGTGTGTAGATACACGTATAAATATATAAATGAAAAATGTAGCACATAATATGTATGTGTGCTTCCTGTTCAGTAGCATTTGCAAGAGTACATAGTTTGCCAAAGGGGAAAATGTGGTAAAACAGGTTAAAACCATGCCACAAATCACTGAGGAAGGCAGCATTAGTTAATCCCCTAACTTAAAACATACCGTGGCATTTCGGGAAAATATCCCCTGGCAATGGCTACCCCATTCCATGGGACTGCATGTGTTCTGTCATGATGCGGGCTATAGAAAGAGGTACTACTGTTACCCAAAGGTGCCCCCCCCACCCCCCACAGTTCCCTCACGCTGCTTTCATCATGTCCGTATTTTGTGGTATCTAGTTCTTTTTCTATTACTTGACCTATTTCCTTTGCTCAAACAGAACCTTAGAAAATTATGCTGCTGATGTCTCCTTACCTGTGTCTGTCAGGGCCTGGGTGACATGAAGCTGCACTACTGGACACAGGTCACACTGCAGGTTCAGCTATTTTAAGGGGGATATTAGTAGCAGAAACAAAACCTTCAATATCAGCTGTATGATTAAACAGTCCATCACAAGTGACCCTTTGAATGGCTGAGCAAAGCCTGAATGCGTTATATATTTAATCAAGGCAGTGGCTCTGGAGTATGTAAATATATACACACTTACCCGTAATGCACCTGTAAGGCATGTGTGGTTCCTCTAATATTAAACTTCATGTCCAAATAGGTGTGGTGACCACTTGTCTATTAATGGGAATTCTGGTATTTAATGTCACAAACGTCTGCTGCTATCTGTTTTTAATTGCACATACACTATGCGTTAATTTATTTTTATTCATTTCCTCACCGATATTCTGTTTCCAGAACATGCTATTCGGGCAATGTGTATTTTTTAAATGTGTTTATACTATATTTACTTGTCTGCACCGTGTACTGTCTTTGTCTTGTTTTGCTTGCTGCTGAATGCACTAAAATGTCCCCATGTCATCAATAGAGTATATTTAATTTTATTTTATTTTATTTGCTTTAAATTGCATTAAACCATTAAATGCAGTCCAGTGTTTTACTTCTAGGATGGCGTCCTATAACTCAGGTTACCAGTGTCAATATGGGGACAGTTTCTGCGGTGAGTCTTAATTAGGTCTTTTTCTGACTTGCTTTTGTCTGTGGTTTTCTCACTGCTTCACATTTGCAGAGGTGGGTAAATGAGGTCCAAAGAGTAAAATTCCAGACCAAGGATTTGTTTCAACCAACAAGTTGAGCATAAAGTGTCACAGTATTCGTATACTCAACTAGCTGGTGGAAACAAAATCTTGGTCTGGATTTTTACTGGTCCTGAACTACGCACCTCTGGTCATTTGCATGCTCTACCGTCTGTCATAAGATGCCCCCTTGCAATGAGCCACGTTGGCCTTTTCTAAGGGTACAGTCCCCTCCAACTTGCTGCTAACCGCTCCATTAACCGCTCCGCCTGCAGCGATCCGTGTGTACGAGCAGGAAGTGATCGTGGTGCCCATCGTGCTCCTCTTGAGCTTCCTGGTGACTCTTGTCTTCCTGCTGCTGCTGCGTTTCTGCCCTGAGAAGGTGAACCGGCTACAGCGGCGCAGCCACACCAACAGCCTCCAGCGGCAGCGATCCAGGAGGGAACGGCAAGGCATTGATGGTGAGGGAGCCAGCGAGTGCCAAAAGTGGGAAAAAATGTGTATAGATGTATATCTGAGTAGTGAATATAAATTTACTCAGTATATTACAATTTAACATTAGAATATATGCAAATAAACAGTAAAAAATTACAAGAATTTATTATGTTCTCCAGAGTTACTGACATTTTATTTGGTGGCTAGATGAACACCACTTTAGTCCCAAAATCTCTCCTCAGGGTACCCTAGCAATGCCATGTACTCATTCAATCAATTAACTTAATTAGTTCAATAACTTGATTAGGTATTGATTAGCCAAACATAATATGCTTCTGGTCGGGTCAGCAAATATATGGGTATATTGGATGGTTACTGTAAGTATTTTTAGCACCTGTAGCTCAACAAGTAGTGCATGTCACTAACAATGCAAAATTTGTGGGTTCAAATCCCAGGGGGCACACATAAAATCATAATCCTTCCCTCTACTGCACCTAACCCTAACCCTAACCCTTCCCTCTACTGCCTAAGACTTTTGCACAGTACTGTATTTGCTTACTAAAGCAGTGAATACAGCTGTCAAAACTGCATTATTGTCCACATAGCAGTGTCTTTAGTGTTCTCCTGTCTGTGTCTACAGCTCCCATAGGACTGAATCCTCTGGAGCATGAGACTATCTCTCTGGATGGCCCCACCTACTCCACCTTCATTCTGTCCCCTCAGCCAGACCCCACCCCACAGCCTGTCCTCCCAGAGTTGCCTAGACAGAGACTACCTGAGTCTTTCAACAAGATCTCCACTCTGCCATTCACTTTCTCGCTGAACACAGATGAGTGTGTCTCTCTGTACCGCGCCAGGATGGACGACAGAGATGTGGTTCTAAGAGTCCTCAACGGTAACCACTGCCGTCTCTGCACTCTCTCTACATTCTTCCTCCCTAACTAGCTCTGCCACCAGCATGCCAGCTTTTGAATTTGAAATTGAATCGAAACAAACCCATTCAAAAATAGACTGAAGGTACACCTTAAAGAAAAGAGCAGCACTAAGTCTGAATTAGATACTAACAGGTTGTTGTGGAATACAGTGGAAATAGCATAGTTCTATTAATACTTTGATTCTGTGTTCTTGTTCCTCTTGTGCGGCTCTCCCCAATGATAATCCCAATGTTGTCAGTCTTGTATCCCTGACCAATATCACGCACTCCTTTTTCTTCCTGCGCCATCCCCCTCCTCCTCAGATTCTGCCAGTGCCAGTGAACGGCAGAACTTCCAAGGCTTTACCTCCTTTCTGTGGCAGCTGGGCTCGCACCCGTTCCTGCCCGCTGTGCTGGGCACTGTCACGCTGCGCACCCCGCTCATCACCGTTGTGGAGGAGCTGCCCAACCGGGACCTCCTGGGCTTCCTCTGGAGGTGTCGGCAGGTGGGGGCAGGGTTCGGGGGAGCCGAGCACATGTGCTGAACTGTGTCTCTATGTCTGGATGGAGCATACATACCAAGTTGTCGTTGACAGGATAATGTGACTCATGAGGCCCCTTGTGACCTGACAGAGAAGCGTATATTCACCATGGCAACCCAAGTGGCATCCGCTCTGGTGAGTTCCTCTTCCCCCCCGGGAGGTGAATGGTGCCCAAGCCACCCTAAACTCTGGCTTAAATTCTTCCCAATCCAGGATCACCTCCACAGAAAGGATGTTGTCCATGGAAACCTTGGGGCCCGGAGTGTGCTCGTGGGCCGGGATCTGACAGTCAAACTGTGGGGACTGGGCACAGCATACAAGAAAACTCAGGCTATTCCGCCCCCTGATAATAGCGGGATTAAAAAATGGCAGGCTCCTGAGGTGCTAGCCAGGAGGAGCGCCTCTACTCACAGCGACATGTAAGTGGCTGAAACGGTGAGCGAGAACAGCGACGCTGACAGTGAGCTAGGCTGGGAGTCTGCAGTAGTAACACAGTACCATTTCCCCTCCCTCCCCCCCCCCCCCCCCCCCGCCGCCCGCCCTATCCCCCCGACCCTCAGCCCCCCCCCCCCCCAGTCACCCCCTCAGCCTCCTACACTTGGCGCTGTCCCAAACGTCGTCTGCTGGCTGCTACACGGCCCCACAAACCAGCAGATCAGCAGACCCAGGGCCAGACAGAAGAAGGGGCATTTTCCCCCCTGCGGTTGCCAACTATTTTTTGCTAGAAACATCCATCACAGCACAGAACTTGGAACATAAAAAACAAGCCCTCACAAGGCAACAACAATTCAGGCTTCTGTAAGACCACTCCAGTAAAACATCTCATAAATAGACTTTCTGTCCTCTATTTCACATTCTAGTCTATACTTCTATGTTGCTAACAATCAATAACTTCCCAAGAAGCAAAAATAAGTACCAAAGGATATTTGCAGACAGAACTTATATAAACCAAGGTTAAAAATCGTTTATTTTTATGTATATGTTTCTCCTATAGCTACATACATACATATATATTAGCTGCATAATTATTCAAATTATTCATCGACCTTTTATTACTTGTTTATAATTATAACTTGTTTGTTAGAGGGATTTCAAAACGAGGATAATTTTAATGGCAGTTTCAGACAAAAAACACGCATGAAAAATAGTGGAGATCTTATTTTTTATTTTTGCTGTTTGTGTGATCAGATGTACTCTGTGTTGACATAAGCGTTTCCATGACAACCCCATCCTCCACATAAAAGTCAATCTTTTTTCTCTTCCACTTCCCAATTCCATCATGCAGCTCCTTGAAAACAGAGGCGCGGCCCCCTAACCCACAGCGGGGGGGCGTATCTTTGGCAGTGGGGGCTACCGTCCGAATTTCCAAAATCCCATGGGAACTCTCCTTCTGTTTCGGCGTATTTAAAGTAGATGGGCAGGATATTAAACACAACCAGCGGCTCATGTCCAGTCCAGGCCCCCCCCCCCCATCCAGCCACCTCGATCTCTCCGTCCTACTGTCCCTGCATGCAAAGTGAGGAAGGGTGTGAGCGGTATGTCAATGGCCCCCTCCCACAGAGATGCACTGAGCGTGTTCTGTGTTGCCTTCCAGCATTCACAATAGCCCCCCCCAGCTTCTCCACCTCCCATCCATAACGCCCCCTCACCCCCTCCATCACCCCTCCCCTTCTTGCCCATTCATTAGGAATCTGTGGTTGACCCGGCGACACTGTGAGAGCTCTGCTGGCTTCTCCAGCATCCCCCAGGTCACCTCGGCCCACTCGCCCTTTCCTCTGCAGCCCCACGTGACGTCTCACCCTCCCCAGGGAAAGGGCGGCTGCTGTCAGCCAAACCTTCTACAGCAGCATGGCTGAACCAAGACATGTCACAGGAAGGAGATGTCACTTTCGCTGAGAGAGTCAAGGAATGAAAACAATCCCTTAAAACCAAATAAAATGCTTTTCTAGAAGTTGCAGTCAGTGGATATTTCATATAAGAAATAATGTGACCCAGATGAGGCAATAACATATTAAACGTATGAGTATTTTCCTTCATTTACAGCCGTTGGGACCCAAATCTCCCAGCTGCTAGTCCTGGTTGGGGTCGTGGGACTGAATACTTATTCCCACCTAATATCACCACAGCTGTGCCTTTCTGAGTCTTTAGAAGACACACGTGGAGTATTGAGGAGCATTAACTCCCAAAAGGCGTAAACAAACGTAAATATGAACAGAACATTCATTACTATGTTTGGGTGGATGGCTGCAACTGAAAGAGGAAGGCAGAAAAATCACCTAATCACTCAGAATACTCGTAAGAACTGAGTAGGCCAGCCGTATTATTGTGTCACAAGGTATTTTAATCCACTTCTCGTCAGTTACCTTACTGGTTCATACCAGGTTAATCCAGCCAGTGACTGACAGTGTGGGACGACCCGTCCGACGTCGTGTTCAAAGCCTTGTCTCTTCCGAAACCAACAGCAAATGAGTGTGACGCTGCTGTATCTGACCATTAGACAGCTTCGGCGAGAAAGAGGGAGAGCGAACACCTCGCACGGCAGCACACTCCGACACGAGGGAGAGCGAACACCTCGCACGGCAGCACACTCC
>JABJVO010000115.1:30381371-30393869 GCA_026770805.1 Boulengeromyrus knoepffleri
CTTGCAGATGGTCTCCAGCTCCAACTGGGAGTTCTCCAGCTCCATGGACAGTGTCTTCTGGATGCTCTCGGCCTCTGCACGCCGAGTCTCACTCTCCTCAAGCTGTCCGCCCAGGAGGAGCACAGTGGGAGGGGAGAAGGTGAGATGGTGGATGCTGCCAAGTCAGCTATCATCATCATCATCATCCTCATCATCACCACCATCATGACTGATCATTAATCCCGCTACAATGCAGATTGTTACACATATTCACTATGTTACCAGATATGTAACCGAAATGCTTTAATGAGTCATATATCTTAACGGCATGTGGATGATGGTTAGGTCAGGTGGTCCTCATGGTCATGCCCAGGTGATGGGAAGCCGCAGACCCCCCAGCATTACTCAGAGAGGTGCCCTTTTCTTTCACAGGTACTAGGTAGCACGGAGCTGGGGGGGGGGGGGGTAAGGAGACTGGAGATTCTGGCCAGGGGGTGTGACAATGTTCAATATCCAGGAAGGGCAGGGAGGCAGCTGCTGGGGGGGAGGATGCTGGGCAGGCGGGCGATGCGGCGGGGGGACGGGGCGGGGGGGGCAGGGTAGGAGGCACCTGCATCTTGAGACGCTCCAGTTGCTGGCGGCTGGCAGCCCCCTGGCCGGGGGTGTCGACGGTGGACAGCAGCAGCTGGGCGTCACTCAGAAGGGCGTGGGTACGTTTCAGGTCCCTCCTCAGGCGTTTCTCTACGTCGAAATCTCTGTGGCCCACCTGGGAATGGGGGGCATTTTAGGGAACAACGTGTAACTGGATGACATCATGAACCTGCTTCACTTTGCATGTTCATCCTGGTAGTGAGTAGTGGGTACAGGAATAGGTGCCACCCGCTGTGATGTCACCTCTTGGCATTGTGCCATCTGCTTTCCATGACTCAGCCCACCCTGCAATGCCCGGTCAGGGATCACAGACCACAGAATGTCGAGGCTGGTAACAGCAGATCTGGGATGGGGGTAAATCCCAGTGGCGTCTGCCCGCCCCCCCCCATAGGCCCCGCCCTCATACCTGTTCACACAACGTGGCAATCAGCCCCTCCAGGTCGTGCTTCTCGTGCAGCACCATCTGCTTCTCCTCGTACTCCTGCTCTAGCTGCATCTCCAGCTGCCTCAGCTGCGCAGGCATTACAAATTGTGGCAAATGCATTTAGATAAGGACAGGGAAATAGGAATAACTGTTCCACTTAAAATAAAAGCAGGGTTAAATATAATTTAAAAAAAAGGGAACTTTACAACACAGAGTTTTATGTTTGAGGAGTTATTGGACATCCCATTGAGCTGCCCCCCCCCCTCAGTCACCCGTCTCTGCGATGACTTCTGCACGTCTTCCAGCTCCTCCTCTTTGTCCTCCAGCTCCTTCTGGTGAATCTGCTTCATCCTCTCCATCTCCATCTCGCAGCGCAGATGCATCTACGATATCGCATTTCATCAGCTTCCCCCTCGCGGTGTCAGCATCGCATTAACGCGTCCCTGTCAGTACTGCACGTATCAGCACTGTGTCGGTGCTTTTTTGTTTGTTTTTCCTAAAGATTTCCTCTCCGTTTTTCAGGCTGGCAGTATTCAATCAATAGAATCAGCGTCAGTGTGTATCACTTGCTGTCGGCAGCGTTTCCCTGAACCCGGTGGAGCCTCAGCGCTTGGTTATCGGGGTCTATAGGTTGGTTGTCTATAGATTGAAGCCTAATGGAATAAATGCTTCATTTGCAGAGGTGGAAGGTTCAGGTTCAGAATGTACATTCTGAACCGGAACCTTCCACCTCTGCAAATTAAGCATTTAGGCCTCAATCTATTGACAAAACGTTAACACTGGGTAATCCACCTCTGTTTGTGTGTGCATTACACCTTGACAATGTTAGGACAGTATGAATCCCTAATTTTTGTATTATATTATAAATTTATCCGTGCTTCACAGTGTCAGTGCTGTGTCTGTATACAGGAAGTCACCTGCTCATGCCACTGTATATTGGCAGTGAGCTTGGAGATCTCCTCTCCATGCTCCTTTTCCTGCACCTCCAGCTCCCGCAGCTGCTTTTTGAGGCTGGGGGTGGAGTCGGAGCTCAGGTTCGACGATGCAGTCAAGTCTCGGATCTGAGCGCACAACTCCTCCTTCTGCTGCTGCAGGACAGACACCTCTGTCTGGACTTCCTGGAAACACAGGACCACAGCGACATGATTCCCTGTTGTTCATGTCTCGCCAATTACCGCCTTGTTGCCGGTGGACATGCGGCACACCTTGAGATGGCGCTGCAGGCTTAAGATCTCGGCGCTGAGGGCTATGTTCTCCTGAATGGCCTTCTCTTTCTGCTCCCTCTCAGTGTCAGCCCCCTCGAGGGCCTGCGTCAGCTCACTGTCAAACCTGCAGAAATACAGAGGTACAGAAAAAGGAGAGTAAGGATTGTACAAAACTACAGCACTACACTTTCCGATAAAATAAGCTCTCAGAAACAGGACAGGCCTAAGACCTTAAAAGTTACACTGTTAGCCTTTGTAGAGCAAAGCAGAGCTGAAGGTCACCTCCGCTGTTTCCTGTCCAGGTCGTGTGCGCGGCCTTGCAGGGCCTCAGTGAGCACATGGGCATCCAGGAGGTCAGAGGTCACGCGGCGACACTGCCGCTTCAGCTCGGTCAGGTTACGCTTTGACTGCTCCAGTTGGGTCTGCAGCTCTGACACCTGCCCACGCCGTAGGATTGGGGGGCTTAAGGAGAGTCTAAGCAGAGATAGGGGGCACTGTAACAGACCTGACCCATAGCACTTCAGTAGCAGGGGTGTACCTTGCTCTCCAGCTGGGCCCGGGCCTCCCGCTCAGCCTCCTGCCTCTCCTCCCCTTGTCGCAGCCTCCTTCTCAGGAACTCCACCTCCGTCTGCGCGCACTCTAACTGCAGCAGCAGCTCGCTCTCTGCTGGACACCCCAGTGTGATCAGCGTGGGGGTGGGGGGTGACGGCAGGTCACCTTTACATTACGGGCCACGTCACGCCGCTCCCCTTACCTGCACCCCCACCCCTGAGTGCCTCCTTACTCTTTGCCTGCTGTTTCTCCTCCTCTAGTTGCTTCTCCAGCCTGTCAATGGTGACCTTACACTGGTCCCAGCGGCCCTGATAGAACCACACAGTTGGGGAGGTTCATCATAACCAGTTTCACACATAAATCTTAAATTGCCTCTATTTTGTAGCTTAGTGACACTTTTATCCATGACAACTTCATCCATTTACAGAGCTGGAATAAGACCACACTACTTGGAGTCTAGGTTACTAATCTGAATACTACAGGCACAAAAGGACGACACAGGAGTCATCCAGAATGTAATTCAGAATGTGTACATGAATGTCTTTTGAAAATCCAATAAACCTTTTACATCATTTAAGGACAAAAAGGGAGGCCATGCTGTGTGTGTTTGCACGCTTGTGGTTCCGTCAGAGATCAGCAGAGAAGTCAGGAATACTTCAAAAACAACCTCAGTGCTACATCAGAAATAATGAGACCTTGACTGAAGCTCATATCTTCTTTCACTTTTGTATATGTCTCAGCCCCATAACTGCTCCCATGCTTCAGTGAAAACACGGAATCAGCTCTCACTCTCACACCAGGCTCCTACTGTACTAAGCGATTGTTTTACAGCCCCCTGCAGAGAACCGTATAAAAGCCATTTCCCATAATCCACTGGTCTATTAAGCAGTACCACTCCCCCCCCCCCCAACTTGCTGGGAAATCGTTTTTTAAGGCCCTCACTTGTGATCTTGTTTCCCTGAGCCCGAGGCAGGAATCGGACCAGAACAAACAAACGGCAGACATTACGACTCCTAAAAATGACACATACAGTTGAACGGAAATGCAATTAGGCGTCAAACTCACAGGTGGAGTCCAGAAGCCAGACAAAGTAATTTAGTAAATGAGACGACGGCCTCACAAGCACGGGGAACAGAGTCCTTGTCATTTCCACCTCAGGAGCGGAGCCAACATGAGCCCCACTCTGTGGTAATTAAGAGATATTACCCAGGCTGAGTGAGTCACCTCGCCCGCACGTCCTGATTACAAGCATCACGAGTCTGCCATTAAAGCCGCCTGTGTATGCTGGCTCAGGCTATCAGGATCCCACCCCCCCGCTGCCTGACAGATGGGAGAGCTGTGTGCGAGTGAGTGGGCGAGCTCGGGACTGCATCTGCGTGCTCATGCGTGAGTGCATGCGTGTGTGTGTATGGGGCTGTAGGTGCACAAAGGTATACCGAAAGACTTGTATTTTGTTTGGTTACTTATGGTTAAGGTTGGGTCTGGGTTAAGGTCATCATTGTAGGGATTAGGGTTTTTCTCATAGATATGAATGGATGGTCCCCACAAAGATATGAATACAAACGTCTGTTTGTTAGAGCATTATGGGGATAGAAATTCAAAACAATTTCTCCACAACGTCTCTCATTGCTGATTCAACTAAAGCATCTTTACGAACAAAATATGTGAAATAATAAGATCGTGGCCTCTTTTTCCGTGTGGGTGTTTTGTATCATTTGACACATTAAAGGAGAGTAAGTGAAAATCCTGTCACATGCAAATGCATGCATGTGAAACTGTGAATACATGTCATCGTCCGTGTCAGGATGCACGCACGCGTGTGTGTCTCCGTGCACATCTCCCATGATGCACCTGCAGCTCCTTGTTCTCCTTGCAGAGACGGAGTCGCTCCGCTCGCTCCATGTCCAGGGCCTGGTTCACAGCGTCGCCCCTGAACCGCTCGTCACTCAGCTCCGAGGACAACGCCGTCACCTTAAAGTGACATGACACCTCTTTCAAAGGCTGACAGCACATCAGTTAGAACCAAAAATATCACTCCAGCAAAACTTAAAACACTTCACAGCATTCCTTTTAGGGATGTCAATGAAATAAATGCAATGACACTCTAGCTACACATTAGACAACCATTTGTCATTTGTCATTGCCATTTGATTACATTTGTCCTTTGTTTCATCCAAGATTTATTATGCAACAATAGTATTAGCCTCTGTCATGCCAATAAAGCTCATTGTGAATATGAATATGAATCAGTGCTTGGTGCAAACACACTGTAAAGTGCATGATGACAGAGAAGATCCCGGAAGCCGACACTGCTGGGTGGCGCTTTCCTGCCCAGTGCAGCAGATTCAGGGCAGCAGAGGGCTGTGTGTTTGAAGGGCTGCCACAAACAGCTTATTCTGCGATGAGGTCAGCATAAGCCCCCGACTGCAGCCCATTCAGCCAGCTAAAAAGCTGCCTGCTAATGCTATCAGGCCAGTTCTGTAGGCTACTTACTGTAGCAAGCTAGCATCCTATGGCAGAAACACTGGCTTTTCAAGATAGCTGCTCACTAGCTGAGATGCGAAAGCTTTAAGCACCGTTCCCTGGCCAGCTGGGGCTACATTTTAACAAATCAGGCAACTTTCACTTATGTCATCAAAAACCATGCAGTTTCAAACTCACACCGAACTTAAATTGTTCTGCACTTTTCCCTGCTGTTTGTAATTTTGTGAAGCAGAGAGATGCAGTGCTGGTTTATAAGCATGAAATGATAATGGTTCTGATTGGAACAAGGGTAACCATGGTGAGGAAGACCAGCATCAACTTCAAGATGTTAATCAGTAACTCCATCTTCCAATTGCCCCTGATGCACGACTGTTTTACACTGTGCTCAGATCAGGAGTGACGCAAGTGATATCTTCCCCAGCAATATGCCACTGCATTGCCATTTTTGATTTACTAAAAAATTATACGTTTTTGACACACACATACTCTAAATATCTGAGCACTGTATTATTTAACAGCTGTTAATTTAGGCTCTATGAAACCATCCAATATTCTAGAATCACAGCACATGAATACGTTGGTTCTGCAGTTCTGATGACTAGATATCTTTCTAAATGTATTAACTGACAACTGCTGTCTAATGCTGTCAGAAGGGGGCGCTTGTCACGTGCTGCAAGCCACAGTCTGGATTCCCATAAAGGACCTGATGATATTTCTGAGTCGGACCGCTGACCCCCCACCATGCCTGGGTGACATCGATACCTTTGTCTCCAGGTTATCAGTGCTCTGTCGTAGCTCGTTCCTCTCCTTCTCAGACTTCTCCAGGCGGCGTCTCAGAGCAGACACTTCATCCTGTGAGCACACGTAACACACAGACACGTAACACACACACAGACAGACACACACACACACACACGTAACACACAGACACGTAACACACACACAGACACACACACACACACACACGTAACACACAGACACAGACACACACACACACACACACACGTAACACACAGACACGTAACACAGACACAGACACAGACACATACACACACACACGTAACACACACAGACACACACACGTAACAGACAGACACACACACACACACACACGTAACACACACACACACCACACACACACACACACACACACACACACACAGTTTGCATTATTGGCTTTGACTTGGCTGCAGCTGAGCTTCGTATTAATAGCGGGACAGGCAGGATAGTGCTCTGCAGGGGGGCACGGGGGCCCATCCCAGAACCTCCTTCAGACCCCTGACAGGATCCTGGGGAGGGGGGGGGTGCGAGCACCTCTTTAGCACGGAACCGCTGATCATCGATGTTGATGTCCAGCAGGGGACGGACCCTGCAGAGGAGCTTCCACCAGCCCCAGTTGCGTACGGTGGACAAGGCCCTCACGTTCCTCTGCACACAGCGTATAGCCATCTGCTGCACCTGCTCCAAAACAAACACATTTGCTTTATGCTGGGCCACACAACTACCGTCCTTTCATAAAACAACAGCACCCACCACTATCCCATCATGCACCACACAGCAGTCACTCACCTTCATGCAGCGGTACTTGTGCCTGGCCTGGTGTCCCATGCAGGAGGCCTGCAGTAGCACAAGCCAGCCGCTCACCAGCTGGTCCCTCTGCTGCTCCAGGGACAGCATCACTCCACGTTTCATAAACACCTGGGGACAGGTGGCGCTCTTCAGTTACATAACTCAACCTGGCAACCATCTGAGCATCTGAGACGGCTGTGCTAGTTGGCCCCCCGAATTGGGGGAGCAGTCTCAGTTCGTCATTTTCAGCATGGGAGGTGAGAGCAGCCGGCCAGTCAGCCAGACATACAGGCCTCTCAGAGAGTTCAATGAGTCACTCAAGGTGTTCGGTGTGTCTCACCCTGCTGGCTCCAACAACGATGCTCTTCCTGTCCATGTCCAAGTCGATCAGCAGCTCCCCCACCGCCTGCGGGGAAGAGCAGGACTGCTGGCTTATGGTGAATGAAAGCACAGATTCCTCAGTCGGAAGTGCTTGGACTTAGTGGCTTGATGGGTAGTGCTGCTGGACACCTCCCGGGATGAAGGTTTTCCTCTGTGTGGAGTTTTCATGTTTTTCCGATGTTGTATGAGTTTGTGGGTCTGTGACTCTAGCCCCTCAAGCCCCAGTTACCTGAACTTGATAAGTGGCAAGACTAAACTATACAACTGCACCTCATTTGTGTGCTGTACTTAGCCTAACTGTCCTCGCACAGACAAATTCGCCTCCAGGATCCACACCCCCCACCAGGACGGCCCGCCTGACTGTTACAGATGCCCTGCGATGTGCAAGGGCTGCATGTAGGTCATTTATTTTCATCCCGCTAGACCGCTCTGCAGCCCTCGCCACAGCAGGCCACCAGCTCCTCCGGTCCAGCCTCTCTCAATGTGGCATTACAGAGCCCTCGCCACAGCAGGCCGCCAGCTCCTCCGGTCCAGCCTCTCTCAATGTGGCAGAGCCCTCGCCACAGCAGGCCGCCAGCTCCTCCGGTCCAGCCTCTCTCAATGTGGCAGAGCCCTCTCTCACACAGCAGGCCGCCAGCTCCTCCTGTCCAGCCTCTCTCAATGTGGCAGAGCCCTCTCTCACACAGCAGGCCGCCAGCTCCTCCAGTCCAGCCTCTGGAAAATGTGGCAGAGCCCTCTCTCACACAGCAGGCCGCCAGCTCCTTCTGTCCAGCCTCTCTCAATGTGGCAGAGCCCTCTCTCACACAGCAGGCCGCCAGCTCCTCCGGTTCAGCCTCTCTAAATGTGGCAGAGCCCTCTCTCACACAGCAGGCCGCCAGCTCCTACAGTTCAGCCTCTCTCAATATGGCACTATAGAGCCCTCGCCACAGCAGGCCGCCAGCTCCTCCGGTCCAGTCTCTCTGTGTGGAATTACAGAGCCTTCTCTCACACAGTAGGCTGCCAGCTCCTCTGGTCCAACCTCTTTCAATGTGGCAGAGCCCTCTCTGTCACAGTAGGCCACCAGCAACTCCGGTCAAGCCTCTCTCAATGTGGCAGAGCCCTCTCTGACATAGTTTGATTTTTACCTATCAGGAGCATCCTTCCAAGTGTCTGGGGGGGGGGGGGGGGTTAGAGGTGTCTAATTCACATAAGGTTCGTATTAATAGCGGGACATAGTTGGTGTTCCCCAGGATTCAGTCCACGGTCCCCTCCTCTTCTCCCTGCATACCACCCCTCCGGGCCCAATCACCTTGTCTTCACTATCAACTCTACCATCTATCCTGTTATCACTATACAGTTTGAATTTTCAACATTCTCTGCATCAAGGTCTGCCAAGAACCCAGAACTAAGGATAGATGAAGAGCGATATCCTTTGCTGGCCACATTGCACCTGTTGAGTCGTTTTGTATATTAGACCAGCAAAACTCCTAGTCCTGACACTTCAGATAATCTCAAAGCTAGATTCCTGTAGCCCAGCGCAGACAGGGCTGCCAGCTTGTATTGTGAGACACCTGCAGATGATTCTAATGGCAGCAGCATGTCTGGTACTCAGTCAGCATCTTTTAGGTTTTATATACAAATCCTTACTGTCAGTAACAGAAACTGCACGTGCCAGTAGAAGTGCCAACCTTTTTCTCGTCCGGCGTGATGAAGACCGAGCCATATCTCTTCATGACAGGGGGGGACAAGGCCTGGAATCGGCAGCGGAAGTCACTGAGGGACACGTGGTCCGGGTAGCCTTAGCAGGGGGGACACCACATGTCATTTGTGCTTCAGATTTAGGGAGAAGGAGGGTGGATCTTTCTTAAGCGGATCTTTTGGGTGGGAAGGGCCAACAGATTTTTGTCTTTGTTGAATATGAAAGGACATCTTGACAACCACTTTGCCCGTCTGCAGCCTCAGCCCTTCCCCATTGGTTACTATGGATTCTCTGCGGCTAAACTGGGCAGTACCTGTGCTAAACTGGGCAGTACCTGTGCGGTGGAGCTGCAGCGCGGGGAGGACGCCGGTGGAGGTCAGCTGGGCGCGCAGGGACGGGACGTCGAATCCGCCGCCGCCGTCGGTCTTGGCGCTGAAGCACTGCAGGAAGGTGGGGCTTGCTCGGCGAATCAGATTGATGAGTGCGTCCTTGGGAAAGATGACAGCCACGGTTACCACAGAAATGCCATCACAGAGGTGACGAAGCACGGCTCTGCTCTACAGAAACAGCCGACCCACTGGAAACAGGGTAGTAGTAGTGACAGGGGACAACCTGCATGTTTGTCCACACTTAACCTTTGGATTGTTTACACTGAGGAACTGAAACATTGTAATTAACTGAAGAGGGTGAGCTTTTGTGTGTCTACATATAAGTGTGTGGGTGTCAGTGTCTGTATGCAGTTGTGTGTGTGTGTGTCCCCACAATGTGATGAATACCTGTTTTTTTTTCCCCGTAAGGGGAGAGTCAATTAAATAAAAATCTGTGACTGCAATGAAAAAACTCTTGTATTTTGTTTCATTACTTATGGGGGCAGCGTGTGGCTCAGTGGGCTAAGCCTGTGTGCCTGTAATCAGAAGGTCGTCAGTTCAAACCCAGCCTCAGCACGTCTGCGGGTCCTTGAGCAAGACCCTTAATCCCTGGGCGCCCCAAAAGGTGGCTGCCCTTCACAGACAGCTTACGCTACAAAGAGCAAGTTGAGGGAGGCGTAAAAAGAATTTCCCCACAGGGAAAATAAAGGATCTATTATTATTATTATTATTATTATGGTTAGGGCTGGGTAAGGGTTGTCATAGTTAGCATTAGCATTTTTCCCATAGAAATGAATGAGCGGTCCCCATAAAGATATGTTTACCCGATGTGTGTGTGTGTGTGTGTGTGTGTGTCTCACCGCCTGCAGTTTGACAGAGACACTGAGGCAGTGCCTCCGGATGGCTGCCAGGCCCCCGCTGAGGGTCTTTCTGACGGCCCCGCTCCTCTGCAGTGACCGCTGGGATCCCCCCTCAACCCCCCCGAGGCCCTGACACAGAGGGGGCACAGAGGCTCGGGGGCCAAAAAGTGACTTCACCACGCCACTGGGGGGGAGACCAGAGGAAAGGATAAAGGCAGTGAAAGACCGAATCATGACTAAACCAGGGCATTTGGATACAGACAGACACTCCGACACACACAGTAATGCTCATACGCGCACAAACACACTCGCTTCTTACATCGAAGAGTTCTGAAGAAGCGACGCAGCGCTGAGCACAGATGGGTTGTTCTGGACCATGCCGAACCAGCCCGACACGTCGTAGCGGATCGGATCAGTACCCAGCTGGTGTGCAATCTCACACTGAAGGGGCTGCTCACACTGTCGGACTGAACAGCAGACGCGGCAGTGAGTCAGGGACACTCAGCTTTAGCAGCTGCACCTGAAACGCCGGCACTGGAGCCTCCGGGCTTTCGGCGCTGGTGACGCGGCATCATCTAAACAGCAGGTGAGCCCAGGGGACCCGAACGGACCAGGGGCCAGAACACTCAACATCCACACGCACAGAGCTGAGGCTGAATCATGTCGCACGCTACACGTCAGGAATGCTAACAGTATGTCGGTAACAAGACAGCCTGGGGTGAGACTGGGATCCTGGCCTGCATATGATTTGACAGCCACCTCGATGAGCACTGACACACTCATACCCATAAAACAGGAAGAGACCCTCACCTGCCTCACTGAAATACTGACACGCCCTCTGCAGAACGTTGGTTTCTGTCGAGCCTGGGGTCATCATCTCCTCATCTAGCACCCAAAGCAGCCCGCGAGGGTCATCCTCCGCTGCACGCAGCTGACAAGTGACAGGGGCGGGGGGGCAAGGCAGGGGGGTGATGTTTCCAAGCTCTTCATCCATCCCCTCATCATAAGGAGCCACTTAGCAGCTCCTCCCCCCCAAAAAGGGAGGCAGCAGTAATTGAGCTCGCTGAACAAATCCAGCAGCATTTCCATGGTTTGTAGCCTCATTAAGATGCTGCAGAAAAAGCCGTTACCTGGCATCACAGGACTGCGCATTACCTGCAGCACTGGCTGATCGATAGCGGAGACGACTTGGGTAGGACTGGACTCAGGGGCTGCAAAATCCACCGGCACTTTCTCCTGGAGGAGATAACAAAGCAGATGCGCTGCAGGACATCCAGGTATTTTTGACACAAATGAATTTAACCTGCGAATAATCACAGCGCTTTCTATAATGCGACATGATTAAATAAATGAACTGAATTGTCTTGCAATCAACAGATCCAATGCTAACATATTAATTACAACTGCAGCAATGCACTATGTAAAGATATGCAAATGATAGTGATCAGTTTTGATCTAGATCTACTCTAAGATCAAGGGGGTTGCAGATGTTCTTCAATCATTCAAAAATGGGACCTAACATCATGCTCATCAGCTTAAGCATCCATTTGCATTTTTACTTCTTACTTGACATGTCGTTTCAGAAGCAGCAGCAGAGCAAAATGGACTGGTGTCCAAAGTGCCCCCAAAATGCCCCCAAAGTGCCCCTGCCCCCTTTCCAGCGGTTCTGAGTGATGTCGATCACTTCCTTGCTGTATCCAGCAAACCATCCATGCATCCATCTCTCCATGCACGTGTGTGTGCGGCTCTGTGTGCCTGTAAGCCCCTAACACACGCACCCTGCCCCCATACCTGAACATATTGCTCCAATGTGTGCGTGAACGTGTGGTTGTAGCGATACTCGAGGAGCCTCTCTTGAAGATAATTGTGGCAGAACTCTGCGAAGCCGGCCGCCCGCTCCTCGCCGGCGTGCCGGGGGTTTCGCAGGCCGGGAGCGTCCACCACCATCACGGAGGCCAGCGTCAGCTGCTGGGAGCACAGTGACCTGCATGGACATGCCAGGAAAGACCCAGGCTTCAAAGAGACAGCCAGGCCTGCAGATTTGCTCTCAAAACACAAAGATTTAAGAGGACAAGAGGGGTAAGTTAAAGATGCCCCTACTCTGGGGTTGCATGCAATTAAAGTGATTTAATTTCTATTTTCAGATTATTCTTCTGTTGACCAAGTTCCTTGTTGTAAAATTTGAATTTCATTTTACACTTGCATTTTACATCAGAAAAAAAAACTATTGTAACTTGTGGCTTAGATATCAGATTCTCATGCACCATGCTGTGTGCCACATCACCTGAATACAGCTTCTCTGTACCAGTTTAAAAGAACAGGATTTGTATTTTGCTATACTAAAAGG
>JABJVO010000115.1:30393969-30409718 GCA_026770805.1 Boulengeromyrus knoepffleri
ATATACCATAATACCGTTATACCGCCCAAGCCTCCTCGCTAGCTAAAGAGTAATGTGAGCCATAGAGATGCACAACATATTGGCGTCGGTCCCATGTGTCAGTCTTGGACAACATTGCTGACTGATATTTAAACTTGGTAGTCTACACCAAACCTTCTAACATAGCTGGGTATTTCTCAACAATTTCTGATAAAGTGTCTATCCATATTACTGGCTAATCCGCCTTTACACATCCATAATGGCAAAGCCCAGCATCTGCTGGGGGGTGGGGGGAGGTAATAGGGGAAACTCCCCAGCACTGGAGACGACGATCCTCATGTGAGGGAGCTGGTTGAAATTATTTTGCCCCAGGCCCAGGAATAATGAACGCCAGCCTTGCATAATGGTTTTACCCTATTTTCCACAGTTCAGTGTTTCCCAACCTGGTCCTTGGGGACCCCCAGACAGTCCACATTTTTGCTCTGTACTGGGGGCTGGGAGGATGCAAAAATGCGGACTGTATGGCAGGGTGCAAAAATGCGGACTGCATGGGGGTTAGGGATGGGAAACACTGCTTTAGTTCATAACCACAAATTACAATTAATTACAATTCATTTATCAATTAAGCAAATTAATTGTGCTATAAACTGATTAACTGACATGCGTAAAAGTAAAAACAAAGGCATTCAATAAATTAAACAGCCATTATAAACATAAACAGGGTACCTTCATCATTTACATGCATATATATAATACCGTGATTTATTCTATTTAATGAACAATTTGGATGTGAATGACAGCATCACACACAGTGAGCCACTCGGGTGCCTCTGATGTGCACGACGACGTTCAAACCCGGAAGCAGTACCTGTTGATGAGGGAGACGACGGTGGAGAAGAGTTCCTCATACAGGCCTATGGCCATGCCTTCCACGCACTGAGAGGCGCTGAGCCGGGGGCCGCCTGCGACACGCGGCGCCAGGTGGGGGCGTGTGCACAGATGTGCACAAACACGTTAGCACAAGAGAACAGCGAACATAACGGCAGACATGGACGACTGCGCATATCCCCATGGTGATCAAGCACATATTCCCTCTCAAAGACATACACACATGTTAATGCTAATTAAAATTCCTACGCAGGAGAGACAAGGATATAGCTAAGACACACGTGACGATACACAAGTATAAATCAGGTCATTGCCGTAATTTCCATAGCAAAACATGGCTTCCTCTCACAGGCCGACGGACTCACTCTCCTCTGTGCCCTCAGGGATGTGCCTCCCTCTGCTGCCCCCGGTGGCCTTCTGCAATAATTGACGCAGGTGATGCTTGAAGACCGCAGTCTGGAGCTCCTCCCCCTCACAGCCGATGACGCTGCTGGCCAGCTGAGCACTGTCGAAGTTCATAAACTGCCGCCGACCGACTGCAAGACGATGGCAATCAAGGTGAGATATTGGCCCAGAGACAAACATACCCACCCACTGCATTGTTGTTCTTCTTTAACACCATCTTACCTTTGCAGGCCCCTGCTGCCCCTAAATGGTATATTCCGGCCAGCACATGCCAAATCGCTCGTTGCTCATTGGCTGAGAAGTCCAGTGATTCCATGGAAGCCACCAACTTTGAGAAGGCAGCTGATGCTTTCTGCCTCTCCTCTACCTGCCAGAGGGGGCGATGGGGGTAATGCGAGTAAAGAGAGGCTACAAACAGAAGAGTACTAAGTGGGGGCATGGAGTGAAAAAGAAGGGCTGTTCCAGTTGTTTCAGTGAAGAACGTCGTGAAATGCTCTAGCATTGCTGCGTACCTTCGTCAGGGCGACGATACCGAACGAGTTGCTCTCACTCAGCTGGTGCAGGTGAAGCTCTGTCCTGCAGGGATGGGGAAAATGTGACAGAGGCACTTACAGGTCGGCGTTTGACCCAAATTCTCCAGCCAAAAAGGTCACCTCAGCATAAAAAAAGGACAAGCACATAACTACTGCCTGTAAGCTTTTTAAAGCCAATTCAGAGGTGCAAAATCCAGGCTGTTCCCCCGCTTACAGGCAACATAAATTTCAGTGTCCTCGCAGCTTCAGCCGGCACTGACCTCATTTCCGCACTGAGCCCTGCCAACATCTGGGAGAAGACCAGGAAGTTGCTCTCGCCCTCCTGTCTCTGGCACACCTTCCACTTCTCCAGCAGCATGGTCTGGTCCAAAGATGGACACATAGGCAAAGGGTTCAGTGAAAAACAGGCTTCTTGGAACGGTGAAAGGAACAAGCAGGTTGAAGGGCCAGGGGCTTCGTGCCAGTCAGTAAACAGTCAGGAGAGTCAGATAAGGGCAGCATCCCATTTATATATTTAGCAGACACTTTTGTCCAGAGTGACACACGAGGGAATCTTGGCCCCCAAGAGCAGCGACAGTCAGGTTATGAGGCGCAGGTGGGTTTAAGGGCTTTGCTGAAGGGCCCAGGGGTGAAACGATTACTCTACTGGCCATTGGGATTTGAACCCATGACCTTCCGGACAGGGCTGCACATCCCTAACCTGCAGAGTTGCTGTGGCAGGCCTGTACCTGTAGGTGTCCTCCCGCTGCCAGGCCGGCGTGGTTGAAGTCGACGGAGAGCACTGCGGCCACACGGGATGAGGCCTCACTGTGCAGTGAGCTCACGCAGCCGAAGGAGCGCAGCACAGTGAAGACGGACTGCAGCTTCTCAGCTGCGAGCACACGGGGGGCACGCGGTCACATGACATGGGCAGAATGACAGTCACCACACACACTGTGCTCGGCTATACTGCGCGTGCTAAAGCAGGACATTACATCATACTGCAGTTCTCTGCATCATTTTTTAGATGCTGCACTGGACCTCACATTTAAATATAGCATTTTTTTCAGCCTCATTTCAGGCATCATTTCAGGAGTGATTCCCTGTTTTTTTTTGGCGCTGAGACACACAGGGCACCTGAAGCAGTGCATTGTGGGTACACTCCTCACCAGTCACACTGCCCCCTGCAGTGCCAGCCTGCTTCAGCAGCTCCTGCACGAAGGACACGCATGCGGTGGTCTTGCCCGTGCCGCTTCTGCCCAGTGCCACCACACTCTGGTCCCGCCGCTGCCGCACCATGGAAACGTAAGTGCGACGCACGAGGGCCTGAAGCACGGAGGGGGCCTCCCATGGTCCGTCGCTACGGCGACCCCGCGGGCCCTGGCAGGGTGAGGCAGGGGGACACAGGGTGTCACGATAAAGACCGAGCACAGCCGAGGGTGCCCGTGCCGTTACGGACAACATGACCTCTGCTTAGCGCCAAGGCACATGAGCCTCAGTGAATGTTTTGGATTTCTGAAGATCTGAATGTGAATCATTCAATCAAAGGTAATTAAGAGCTGGAGGAAACCCACTGTAAATAAGGGGCAATCAGCACCAGGGCTGAGACAAGACATGCAGAGCTGATAGAAATGACATGACTAACAAGCATTTTTGACTAGGGACACATGACCAGCTGCGTGATTGTAAGGCTCTTTCTGTCCTGTGTGCCATCGATTATAACTGAAGTCATTTACCCCATTGGGATCATATATGCACATTTACAACCGTGATCAAAACCTTCCATTTTTAAACCTACCAATACATGCTTGTAGTAACTGTTCAAGTTACAAACAGGGCTTCAGAGGGGCATGGGGGGGGGGGCATGGATACCCTGACAGATTCAGGGGGCCCAGCACATCACGGGGCCCCATGAATATGTAAGATTATACATAAAGCTGGGGGGGGGGTCAAAGTGAGAATTTGTAGCCCCTGGAAACAAGTGACTATGGTTAGTTCCTGAGCAGCCAGCATCCTGGATGAATGCATTGGTTCCTTTCATTGGCTGCGACAGCACAGCAGTGATGTGTGGCCGGTTGCCATGGTTACCAGTTACCTTGCTCTGAGGGCTGGAAGGGGGCCACAGGGCCAGCACGTTGGGCCCGGCGCGGGTGAGCAGGAGCTGGGCATGGGCACGGCTGCATAGCACCTGCAGCACGCTGGGCTCGTTGACACTCTGCAGGT
Source organism: Boulengeromyrus knoepffleri (assembly GCA_026770805.1). Classification (NCBI taxonomy): domain Eukaryota; kingdom Metazoa; phylum Chordata; class Actinopteri; order Osteoglossiformes; family Mormyridae; genus Boulengeromyrus; species Boulengeromyrus knoepffleri. The sequence goes on from JABJVO010000115.1 coordinate 30,397,977, forward strand.
CGCTCAGGTCCTCTAGCAGGTCCAGCTCAGGAGGGTTCACCTGCGGGGGGGGGGGCGGGGGGGGAAATGGAGAACCAAGCAAGACTCGGAAAGATGTAGAGAAGATGGCGATGATGTAATGAAAGGATCATCACATTTGGCCAGTGTTGGGGTAGAAGATGCCAGAAAATGAGTATGAAAATTTTTCACAAGACCAAATTCTAACCAAAAAGAATGTTGGGTTAGTGTAAAACTCCGTGGTGACAATCCGATCTTAAAGTACAACTTCAGCATCTGGGAGACTCACTTTCTCGATCTCGTACTCTGTAACATCATGGACAGACCCATCCGACTCCAGTCGCACCCGCACCCTCCCGCTGGGCAGCTCCGGGGTTCCCTCGTCAGGTTTAAGCTGCATGGCTTTAACAAAACAACAAAAAAAAAAAAAGCACATTCTCATTTGTATTTTATTAATTCCGCACCCAGAATGCTGCCCCACCTACACCCCCAAGCGATAATGGTACATTCTGATGAGCAGTGTGGTTAGTCCATCCATCCATCCATCCATCCATGCTAAATACACGTCTGCTAATAATCATGCTGCAGGCAAGGTCACGCTCCAATCAGAGGACTTAAGCTTATAACCAGTGATATAGATAAAAGAAATCAGTAGTTCTGGCAGCAGAAATGAAAGGACTTTGGTTCTGTAGGTATGTAGGTATGGTTCAGAGGCGCCTTGTGTTTCTCAATTATCTCCGTGTTTTTGGCGCTTTTCTCTGCGTTCTCCAGTTTCCACGGTCAGGTGCACCGGTACCTCCCGGCGTGGGAGACTGGGGGGCGCCAGACGCTGCAGGGGGGCCCCTGCCTTGTGCCCTGCATTAGCAGCCATTAGCTTCAGGCTGAGCGGCGCCTTGCACGGAAGTGGATGAGTAGATGAAAGGATGGTTTAAACTTTACACACTCATTTAGCTTATTTGGGGTTTCATTTCCAGAGGAACACTAAGAGGGGAGACTCCTCACTCTTTTGTGTGTGTGTGTGTGTGTCAGAGAGAGAGTGAGAGAGACTACACTTGTCCAGCCAGGGGATTTGCTGTTGTTGTCAGATGACATTTACTAAACAACCACAATCCCCCCCGTGCTAATTAACGACAGGATTAGTCACGGCTCCGGTTCATTCGCTGTGAGTAATCCTGAGCTTTTCATCTCCCCACCGCCCCCCCCATTTCAGCACAGTGCCATGTGCTGTATTAAAGAGAAGGTGGTATTAAACTGGGGAGGTCCACATATCAGCCAGAAACATGCTCAGTGTGCAAAGAGCAGCTATTGCGGGTTAAGACAAGAGCAGCCACAGCGTTACTATGAAGGCCGTCAAGGACAGAACACAATCTAACCATAAAATGACTCAATTAGAACATCTTACTACAAAAGAAATCTCTATAAAAAAGAAGGCCACTTCCTTAAAAATGTTTCAGTTTCATTTTAAGAGTACTGTGGACAGCAGATATCACATCTGAACTACGATAATTGTGTGGCACCCCGATTACTTTCAACCTTGAAGAGGAGCTGCGATCGTAAGGTCTCCAGCTCGCGTCATGCAGCCGGCAGAGTGATTTCACGGTTGGGCTCTTGAGCAAGGACCTTCACCCCCAATTGCTCCCGACCCTGGTTTCTCAATCGCACGTCGCATTGGATAAAAGCATCCGACTAAATTAACAGACGTAAGGCCTAGCCAGACCTGTAATGATCATGAGCCATGTACTTGTAGGTAGGGTAGGTATGTATTATTAATCCTCCGGGGAAATGATGAACAATAATAACGATACACAATACCTGCCAGGGGACAGGGTGGGTGTTCACCAGCTATATATAACCTAAGGTCAATTAATACACGTAACACTAACTAGCCACACCACACTAATATAAGTAAACCTGTCCTCATGTTACCAGTTGAAAGTGAACCACATGCATCTTCCTCTTTTCTCACACATGCAGTCACTCGCTCACGCAAGGTTAGGCTAGAGTCTCTCAGATCTCCAACTGCAGCTCACCGAGGGTGAAGCCATCTTTGTACACAAACCACACCTTCCCAGCCTCATACCACACGTCCTTCTGCTGAAGAGGGGAAACGAAAATGTGAGAACAGCAGAACGATACAGAGCATGAAGAATAAATGCGTTATATGCAGATTTCGGTCTTCTTGGGGTCAGGCCTAACTGCCAGATATAAGCAGGAAATCTGTTCCAGAGCAACCCGGTAAATCACTTGCTGAGGGAGATTTGGGCTTGGAGATATCTGATGTGGGCAAAACAAGCTAAAAAGAATATTCAGTGTGTACAGAGGAATGGTAGTGAATAAGAAGCACGTTTGGAACCTGCAACAGATTGGTGACAGCATGGGTGTAATTTCCAGGGGGTTAGGGGGGTCATGACCCCCCCAATAATCAGATCCAGCCAATATAACCCCCCCAATAATCATGTTTCCCCCGTAATGGGTGGAGACCTCGACCCGCCCAATGTTCCAGCCAAAGTTACGCCCTTGGGTGACAGGTCACATGATGCTTGCGAACTCACAGGCTCCGCCCTCTGCGTCCGCTCGTGCTCAGTTGTGTCGCTGTCGGCGAGGCGTCCCTCTGGGTCCTGTCTCTCATCTGTTTCACCTCCTCTCACCTTCTCAGCCTCCTTCGTCTCCTCTTTCTCACGTTGCTCCTTCATCCCCTCTGGGCAGACTCTGGGGCTAGGGTACGTTTCTGCTCTAGAGGGGTCTTTTCTGTCCCCTGTCAGTCGGTCCCGCTCGCCGTTCACCAGCTGCTCCGCCCGCAACGACATCTCCGCCTCCAGGATCGACGGGGTCTCGTCAGGGTGCAGGAACTGCTGAACGAGGTCGTTGCTGAGTTTACTGGGCTGCGGAGCAGAGCACAGCGATTCCTTTGAAAGGCTGCTGCCTTTGATGACGGAGATCGTCACCATTGCCCACAACTCCCCAGTGTTCAGCCACCTTACCGCCCGCTCCTCTTTCACTTCGGGCTCTTTCAGGCGTGTCTCCTTCTCCGTCTCCCTCACGAGCTGCTTGAGGAAGCCCCCCGGTACGGCTGACAGAGGCGGGGGAGGGGGCTGTACTGGCAGAGAAGGGGGCTTCTTCTCCTCCTTAATCTGCACGGACAAGACAGGATGGGGAGGGTCAGTTAGACCAGGCAGAGCGACTCGAGGGGCCCGAATGACAGGTTGCTAACCATGCTGTGACAGAAACCGGTGCAAACACACGCTTAATAGACAAAGGCAGGCAGGCATTAGGCCACAGCCTAACCCACAGGGGTGACCATTCATAACAGGGATCACATTATTCATCCACAAAGCCGGCGGTGCCTCACACTTTCCCGTGGGACCTCCGTCTGCTGGTTTCCATTCCATCCCGGTCCCTAACTGTGCCAGAGTGCTGTCTAAGCTCATATTTTTATAGGTGTTTCCTGAGAATAGATTTCAAATAATATTGTACCCTCAGGACATCTGGTAGTCCCTGCTCTATGAAGAACTCTGTTTATGCCCATTGAAATGGCAAAATGGTCAAAGAAACCGTCACTGATTTTGGGAGGGGGTGATATTGTAGGTGTGGGACTGTACTGCAGAATGAACTTTCCATTGCTGATGCAAGACTAACTTCCATATGTCACATCAACCGAATTGTATTTTCTGCGTTGGCAGGTGGCTCCAGAAATGCCTGTACTTCTGCTATGGAGATGGGAGGGAGGGAGGGACAGACGGACGGACGGGACAGGCAGCATATCGGCCCACCAAGGTAAAACATAGTAACTGCATAGTTTATCAAAACCGCGTTACGACCGAAATCGGGTGTCTTAGGCTCTGCTTCATCTGGTGACAAAATCTCTCTGTTCAACCATGCTCAGTTTTAAACAAATACACTCATTTACATACCTCCTATGCATAAGGGTAGGTAGTTGAAAAACTGTGAAGCCCTTTTCTCAGTTTCACTGTCAGCGCAATGACTGGTTTTCCATTTTAGAGCAGCAGAGCTTTGTGATGTGAAACGATCACCATGTCAATTCCCTGGGAAAGACCCGGGTTTGAGCGCCCTCATTGAAATTAACCACTCCCTGCAAAGCCACGCTTCATTGGTCCAATGTTTCCATGTGACCTAAACCCATTTATTAGAACTGAATAGTACTTCTTGAAAAGACATCAAAGGCTAGCCTTTATTAAGGTTTGTACAAAAAAAATCAAGTAATCTTTAAGGTGCTGGCTACAGCTGCCTTTAACATGAGGCTAATCGAAATTTAGAAGGGATGTCAGACTAACTGGCTCGTTATCTAAATTCAGGGAGCTTGTGATCCGGTTTGTATCAGCTTCAGCTTGATCTACCCTCAGCACCTTACAGGACATCCTGCAGTTACGCCCTGCTCCCACCGGCGGTCGCGCTAACTGCTCCCCGTGGGGACATGCGCAGGTGCATGGTAGCGACACACACAGGCCCCACGGGGGCGACCCAAAAGTGACACCACGTGCAGACAGCATAGCAGCTGGCCTCAGCTTAGGACAGCTGCGATCCACCGCTCGGCTGTTGAAGTCCCGCGGATGTGACTGCATGCAATTCAGGGAGAGTCTCTTTGAAATGCAAAACCCTCAGGAGAATTTTGTTCGTGCTACAAACACAACAGTTAAATGTCCTGAAAAATACTTTCACATTTGGTTGATATTTAGTTTGCCCAAAGCAAACCGGAAATTGTGTGTGTCAGAGCCTCCTCCGACCCCTAGAGCAGCTTACCACCCAAGGGCCAGGATCAGGTCATTATGAAGTTTATAACAAGCAATGTCAGGTGGTGGAAGAGACCAAAAAAAACTGGGGGTGGGGGGTGCTGAGGAATGAGCTAAGAACTCATACACAACTGTTACAAATGGAAGCAGCAATGGTGAGAGTGGGGTTAACGGGACATCAGAGAGACAGACTGTAAACTGGGGAGCCCCCAACACGCAGACACACACACACACACATGCAGACACAGCTCTGCACCTTCTGCTCCCAGAGCTGTAACCGTGACGACAGCGCCATGACTGCCTGCTGAAGGGGATGAGGCTGGGGGAGGAGGGAGGGGGGTCAATCAGGCTTAGCAGAGTATGTTTAATGGGGGGGTGAGCACTGACACGGTGAACCTGAGAATGGGAAGAGAGATTGAAAGAGAGAGCAGAAGGAGAACAGGATTAGAGATGAGAAACTGACACCAACCACAAAGACTGGTGACCGCGGCTGAGAGGTTCCTGCCATGACAATACTCATAAACGCTCATATAATACTCACTGTCAAGGAGATTCTCAGAACGCATGTCATCTATCATTAAAGCAAAATGTTTCATCAGCCAGACAATTAGCTTCAGTGGCATTTATGCATAAAATACCACTTTTTTGTAGTATTGAAAAGTACAATAAACCCATCCCTCCATTTCCCAGACCGCTTATCCTTCTGGGTCGCGGGGGGTCCGGAGCCTATCCTGGAAGCTACGGGCACGAGGCGGGAACCAACCCAGGACGGGGGCCAGCCCATCGCAGGGCGCACTCCCACACAGTATACTGTAATAAACCCTTCAGTGCTAAAAACTATTCAATTAAAAAGGATTCCTTTTACGGCTACATGTATCAAGGCCAACGTTTCGCGCATCCAAATGCAGATTGGAGGTTCCATCCTTCTGAATGGCCGCCTGATAGGTTCCACCTTGTCATTGACGGGTTGATGCAGAAGGTGAAATGATCTGCATGGAGGCAGGACTCTGGGGGGGCGATGCTAACACATAACCAGGTAATGAGATTGCTTTGTTCCCACCCCCATAACACGCCCTGGGCGGTGGCGGTGATGAAGCGGTGTCACCTTTAGAACCCTGAGCCACAGCACGGCGCGAGGGGACAGCTGACCGGGGGACGGCAGGACAGTAACAGAACACCAGGCAACCACTGAACGGCGCCGGAGAGGCTTCTGTCAGAGCTCATCCCTAAGCGAGTTCACACACGCTGCCTGCTGTCGTCAAGAGTGCGGGCCTGCAGGGATGCGGCCGAGAGTGTTTTAATGTTGGGGGCGGGGCAGTGGGGCTGATATTTAAGATACTAATTGACCAAATTTCTTGTATTTTCCGCAGTTCCGCCAGCACTTCCTGCATGCACCTTTTTCCTGTTCTTGTCTCCATGACAGACTTGTTTAGTATGTATGTTCTATCGTCTTGCTGAAAAACAGATTACGGAACGTCCATAAATCACGGAACATGATTCATGCTGAAAATAAAGTCGCACGATGAGCAAAACACGAGGAGCACAAGGCAGGACGGCAGAGCGGCACCAGGACCTCAGGAGCGTGGAGATGTGCTGTTATATGGGCAGCAGGCATTTGAAATTACCCACAAGGCCACTGGAGACCAGACGCATCAGAATCTCTGACCCTTATCTGAATGACATCATACTCGCAGCAGAGGGAGTTACCAGGCCCCTGACAGCACAGAATGGGGGGGTCGGCCAATAGGTTGCTGCAGTTAGGTGTCTCAGCAGATGCCTTTGCTAGTTTCCACGGCTGATGTGAGAAGTGGTTATTCGAGTACATCTACAAAAACGGTGCCACCAGTTAATGGTGAGAGCAGGGCTTATTCTCATCGGAGACATCAGCCGGCCACAAGGTGACTCAGTCTAAAAAACATCTAAATCTACAGCAATATCTGTTGTGGGCCACGAGCAGAACCTCGGGTGAAAAATGACCCAACCCAGGCGGGAGCTGATGGCGGGTAAATGAGGCCTTGGCACGAGCTGAAAGGTTCTTCTCTTCTACTTTGGTGTCATCATCTTGGAAGTTCCATGCCTGGGGAAGGACAGGAACAACTCCTGGCAAATGCAACCAAAGACCATGAAGATTACCGTGGTTACAGCCAGGCAAGCAGCCCCGCGGACCTGCCCCACTGATGCGGAGAGCCGTGTGGCTGCAGAGAACCCCGCGGCTGCAGAGAACCCCGCGGCTGCAGAGAACCCCGCGGCACCTCGGTCTGGCCAACAGCTAGATCGTCTCTTCTGCAATCACAACTTGACACCAGTCTTAATGTGGTCATATGTTGCTGCAATTTTCAAATTGCAATATCGATACCCATTATTTTTATCTGATGAATCTTACCAGGATAAGCAGGGATGCAGTCTTCTTGTTTTATATGCTGGAACAAAAAGTTATTGTTTGAGATGGAGGGATTAAAATCGATTTTGGTTCAAAGCTATTATGACAGTAAAATTAAAGAGAAAATTATACTTTTCAGCAGCCAACAGCCAAGGAATGAACAACGATCTCTGTCAAGAAAAAAATACATAAACAAAACTATAATGGGCAACGTCTGCATAGAAAGATGCATGCATAAACAATTTTTTGCAAATGAATTCCTTCTGCCCGTGTATGTAGGGCTCCTTGCCAGGAGAGCACTCGCTAATCAGTACAGAAACACCAAAGATGACATCCGAAAGGCCTCACATTCAGCTCTGAGCCCGATCCCACCACTCGTTTGTTGTTGTTTGTAACGTGCCATTTGCCCCACTTGTACGTTGCTTTGGACAAAAGCATATGCTAAACAAAACAAATGTAAACAAATGTAATTTGGATCTCCATTCCAAACCAGTCAGGACAATAACAGGATCACCACTCTAAAAGATCATTTGGACAGTCGAACAGAAAATTAAAAACCTGGCTGTCCATGCGTGTCCAGCAGAAGCTACCAACAGAATGTTGCATACTGAGCCCCCAAACTGTTAGATCAGACTATTATTGTGCCACAACCCATTAGCCAAAGTCATAACCAGTTATGCCACCCCACCCAAACAATTAATGCGGTTTATTAAAGTAGCACAAAACAAAACAGAACCCCACAGTAATTAGGTTCTAAACAGACTGAGTAGTACAGCCCGGTTTGGATACGTCCTCGATGCCCGTCTCTCCGAGCCGACGGAGACGGCAGATGTACTGCTGCTACTTCAGGGACTTCTCCAGCTTCACTGCCAACGTCTGGCACATTACGACACTCTTAATTTCTTAAAGTCTTGGAGTTCTAACAAGATACTTTCAGCTCACAGGTACATTTTGGCACCTAAATGCAAAGTAGTTTTTATATGCTAAAGGGCCGAAGGCTCGCCTGGGATTTCGGGTCACTGCGAAAGAAGCCGAATTTCAAAGGCGCTACGTTTGTCACCCATTCGGAAGAGCTAACATACAAGGAGAATAGGAATAACTAAAGCACCACTAGACGAAGTGAAACACGTACGAGTTTCTCCCTTACGACCATCTACACTGGAGTGAACTCCCACATTATGTTGGCTACAGTGACACAGACACGGATTGGACGTTTCTGTGTAAACCAGCTAAGCTTTATATTATTTAATATGATTAATAACCACGTTCAGCTAATTAACCACTGACATGCTGGCAGGACATGTGCTTTCAGGAAGCCGGTGTTTTTGACCTCTAAGCCTGAAGCCAGCCCAGTACACCCCCAGCCTGGGGAGCCGTCTTGAGCCCGTTGCTGTCCACTTATGGCCAGGGCCTGGCGCAGCATGGCTGTCTAACCAGACCAGCAAACTGGAAATCAAGCAACTTGCAATCCAAATGCTCTCGCCCACAACAGCCAGCTTCATGTCCACAAGAAACAATTCCCCAACCCATACTGGTGGCCCATCTTGAAAACAGTCTCCACCTATAAATAAACCATTGCAGCCTCTCCATTTGCCCATACCTTGACGGTGAACTCTTTAAAAACTTACGGGACCAACCACCTACCTGTGATTTTCTATGTTTTTTTGGAGGGGGGGGAGGGGAGGGAGAGAAAATCCAAACTCTTCTTGTTTTCTGCTTCTCTTCCTAAATCCTGAGACCCGAGGACAGAACACACACACTCACACAGGAAAGGAGCAAATGACGAGGAGTCAGGAATAGAGTGACATCCCCACACACACATAAGATAAGCAAGGCAGCTGAGTTAACACAAGACCCTACTATAAATATCCAGAGCCATGGGGGGAGGGGGAGGGGGAGGCTGTTGCATTTTGGGAAACGGTCTGGGAACAGATGACAGGGACGTAGGAGAGTGGAACAGAACACAGGGATAGGTGGAGAGATGCATTGGATCCGACAGCAGTTCCCATGCCAATAAAATCATGAGCGTCTCTGGTAGGGCAGGCCTTCGTCAGGGCCCCGAAAAGGCTGTATTACAAAAGAGGAGTTTCTACCTTAACACAAAGACAAAGACACAGCAGAGAAACAGGAAGAACAGGACCAAACTATAAATAAATATGAAGCACATTATAAACCATCCTGTCCATCAAACAATCTGCTGTCAAATCCCATGGCAACAGCCACACTCGAGACCTCCCCCACAGGCTGCAGGCTGTCAGATGCTTGTCACCTTTTTTCGACTGACAGGAACAGCTGGGAAAGTGGGAGGAGCTACTGAGTACCAAAGGGTGGCAAGGAGACGAAGGCGTAGGTCAGTGGGCGGGTGAGAGAGAGAGAGAGAGAGAGAGAGAGCTTGCACACTCAAATCCTGACAGCAGCCAGAAAACACTCTCGCTGACTTTGCTCGCACAGGGATGCATCGAGGCAGGAAGGGAGCAGCACATGAGACCAGCGTCTCCCACAGACTTCATGTCAGGGACACCGCTACTGCAACACTGGACAATATGACACCGAAATAAACCCACAGACACAAATAGATCTGTGGGACTACTGTACACTGGAGTGTGGAGCACAGCAATGACTCTCCAGAAGGCCCACTGGAGCCCATTAAACCACAGACAATAATCATAGTTACACGGAAAAAAAAAAGGGCCTTTTATTTTTGAACTGTTTGTTTATATAAGCAGTCCAACACTTACATTTCCTAGCAGTTTCAAAACAATATTAAAATAAAATAAAATTTCAATTAATAACAATAATCATTAATAGAATAATATCATCAATAATCATTTCACCGTAATAGTAATAACCCCACGAACAGTAGTATTTGCGTTCTGGCACGTCACAAAGAGTTTCTCTGCAAACTGTAAACCGGTATATCTATAGCACAGTGCCCTTGGGTAACTCCTGACAATCGTGCATCAGCTCTTTAGAAACAGGAGCCCTGTTCCCCATTACAGACAATAAATATGACAGAGAGCCCAAAATCTGTATTAAAACAAAACATTATAATCTCTAACATGTCGGTACAATATCTAAACTTATGTGCAAGATGTGAGCCGACTGCCCCCCCCCCCCCCCCCCCCCCCCATAGAGAACATTAACATCAGACTGAAACAGGCCCAGGGCTGTTCCTCAACCATTCAGACACATCTGACTTCATATCGCCAGCAAAACCCAGTGGTACTTTATCAGAACGTTACATGTTCAGATAAATTCTCTACTTATTGCATACTGCAACCAGCAATAAATCTCTCAAGTGTCCATCCATTTTTCAAACTGCTTAGGTCACAGTGAATCTGAACCAATCCCATGAAACACCCTGGACAGGATGCCAGTCCATCAGAGCTCACAAAAGTGCATTATGGGAGGTTTAGAGACAGCACCTAACCATGTGTGTTAGGAATGTGCAAGGGACATGGAAATGCAATTTAAATCATGAGGAGAACATACGAACTCCACACAGAGCCGGGGGCACGACTCGAACCCCCAGTGTTTTTTGTAACTGAAATTCCCCAACTCTTCCAGACCACTGAAAAGCAGTCATTATCTCAGGGACTGTAAGTTGAAGGAACTGATTCCAAAGCCAAAGGATTAAAAAAAAACTTAAACACAGCCAGGTGAGTTCCCCACAGCATCATAAAATTATATTTAAACAGAAAAACATGGAAATATCTCATGGAAACAATCTTATGGAAAGAAAGGTAGTGGAAAGTGACTTTACTTTCTTTGCCCCTGGGACGACAAGCTAAGTACCCAGGGCCATTATCGTACCTGTCAGATCATTTACGGTCTGACAATCCTACATAAATACATAGAGAACCAGGGCAGTAAATATGGGCTAATCAATAGCATGCTGTTAGTGATCATGTTGCACTCCCAGGGTGCACTGGGAGCGGGCAACCCACAATCGCACCTGGGCTCATCTGGATGACATCACCATGTCCCCTTCCCCCGCAGTGGCGTGAAAGCCATCTCTCATCCTGGCTCGCTGCATTTTTCCCAGCTTATTTACAGGAACACATGGCAAACACAACCGGACTTCACTGACACTCCGTTCTTGGACACAAACTGCGGAACAGGGCTTCTAGGAGCCTGTGGGTCCCGCTGAGGAGATCCAGAATGTTTTCAGTTGCTAGAGGCCATATTCACAGCCAGTGCCGGTCATCCAACTAAGCAACACAGGTGGCCACCTAGATCGCTACCTTGTGGGAGGGTGCAGACATAGCCAGCTAATTGCACTTTGTCTCAGACAGGGGGCGCCACATGGGTTTTGACTGGCACTGTTGATAGCTGTGAGTGAGTTTGCTTCCTCACTGCCTTGAAGGGATCGAGTCCCCAGATTAATTAGCTGCTGAACACAAGATGGGGAGCCATTTCACATCTAGACAATGTTCTTCTTCATTTCAAGTGTCCGAACCCGACGCATTCAGGGCCACACTGACCTCTGTCTCCTCAACCTCTCCTAACAAGCATGCAATCAATAAAAGCTCCCCTCTCCCATCGTCGCCCGTCCAGGAAGCTTCTTTGATGTGACTACAACAGGGCTGGAGTGACCGGCCACAGACCAATGGGGGG
>JABJVO010000115.1:30411697-30421717 GCA_026770805.1 Boulengeromyrus knoepffleri
GTTGGGGGGGGGGGGGGCCCCCGGTTTCCTTCTGGGGCCCAAGGGCGGGGGGTTGGGGGGGTACGGGGTGGGTGGCGGGCCTTTTGTTCCCATGCCCCCCCCCCCCCCCCCCCAGGACAGACAGCAGCCCTGTGTCAATCTTGTACCCTTTCCACAATACAGGAAGAGAAAAAAAAAAAACACACATACACACAGACCACAAATGTACCGGTTCACTTGCTGGTGATGGATGGCTGGATGGAGATCTGTCTGGCACACTGACATGTCGAAGCAGGTCGAGGCTCCATGAAAGGTGACAGCGTTGATCTGTCAGGGAACTACTGATCAGCAGAGTTTTTCTTTCTAACCGCGCAGTGGCTGGTCAGCAGCTAACTGCTCACATACATTTGGCACATTAAAAGGCGAAAGGGTGGAGGAGGGCATCATGGAACTTTCCAGAAACACCCTTGTGCGGGGGGGGGGGGGGGTGGGGGGGGGGGGGGGGGGGGTGTGGAAAGGTGCCTTTATCAAACATGGTAGCTTCCTCTTAAGGGCAAGTCAGACCTGCCCCCAAACTCTCACGAAGTCAAACAAGAAAATGTCACTGCAGGAGACTGAAACCTGAAAAACTGCCATTTCACTTGGCCTTCAGCGCTACCTTGGCAATAAACAAAAAAAAAAAAACCTTGTTTAAAGTTGTGGATGTGCTTCTTCTAACGTTTTACAAGATCAAGGAAATTTAAAAGCACAACAGAAAACATCCCTACAGTAAAACATCAACAGACATTCGTGCCACATTCAAGCAAGCGTCACAAAAAGAAAACGAGCACAAAACAAAAACATCAAAACTGAGCCTTGTAACAAAAGGGTTAAAGTTGTCTCCGTAGCAACTGTGGTAGTTATCTCAGGCCTGCTCGCCACTGACATTCGAAGGGTAATCCAAGCATCCGCACGTGGCTTTCCGTCTGCATGTATACGTCCATCTGTCTATACGCCCATGATTTATTATGCTGGAGGTGTGGTTGAGAAAGTCCATTTCCCTGACTGTGGCTGGGCTGACTGTCTGTGAGAGATGCAGCTCTCAAACTGGGCCGTCTCTGGAGAGCCAGTGTCTCTGCTTAATGACCTACCTATTACCCACCGGCCAGGAGACCTGCCCCCATGTTAACATGAAGGTATTAGAAACTTGACGAGTTTGGGTCACACGCAGCCCTGTCCTGAGGTACATGCTCACACACACACTGCCGCTTCACAAGGGGGTGGGTGGGGGCAGAATCAATAATATTTTTTTAAACAGAATTAACAGCTGAGCTCTCATTGCCCCCACAGCATCCCAGTCAAGACACAGGGACAGAAACACAGACAGGTAGACAGATAGTTCCCCATATATACAAACATTGTCTAGCGTATACTGTAGATGCACAGAGAAAGGGTTGATTTTCTATATACAGTCAGACCAAAGCTCCGTCCTGACAGTACTCCGAGTTTCCATCATCCATCACACACTGGCACTCCCCCCCGCCTGCCCCCCCCCAGCTCGGTGGGCGAGGCTTGTGTCCTCGCATGCATCCCGGGGCCGTGGTGGCGAGTCACAGGATCCTCCTGCCGGCGCCCGGGGGACAGTCAGTCCGACATTCGCTGTGTCCTTGTGTCCTTTGCATTTCTGCCCCGGACGGCAGTTTGAGGCATGTTGATATCTGGGACTGGAGCACGTCCTGAATAAAATGTTTATATTGGCACTTTATGCACTTCATTTATCTCTGACAATGGGGAGGAAGAGGGTAGGAGTGTGGGGGGGGGGACAGATCACAGGGGAAGGAAGAGTAGTCAGCTGTCCTGGGGGTTTTTCCCCCCTGTTCAATATCCAACAGACATTTCTTTCAATTTAAATCACAAAAAACATTCTAGCCAAAAGAATATCATTCTCATGACACCAAAACATTCCACCTCCTTCCAGGAAACACACACACACTCACACTCACACACACACACACAATCCATGTTCACTATGATATGTCCCAGCAGCGGAAAAAAACAACTCCCCATCCCCACTTTGTCCATCCTAACCCTTGCATAAAGCAAACCCCCCCCAAAAAAAAAAAGTTTCCTCCGTGGTATGGTCCATTCCATATCGGTCTGCTGCAACATCCCAGGCCAGCATAGACCAGACCAAGAGGCGGGCAGGCTGAGAGGTGGAAAGGTGGTTCAGCGTAGGAGGTGGAGGAGCTGCTGCTGGACCTGGAGGGCAGAAGTTGGGCCTGAGGCCAAAGCCCAAGGGAGCCATCGGAACCAGAAGGGCCCCTGTCCCATGATGCTACTTCAGTGCCCCGCCTGCATCACCCTACGGTCCTGAAATGCCACTGATTGCATGTCTTTGGTAGACTCATTTCCTTCCCAGCCTAAGACTAACGAGCGTTTGGCTCTGACTGGCCCAAGACGTTGACCGTCAGATTCTATTGGCCGCCGCTGGAAGGGAAATTCAGACTCTGGTACCAAAGCCGAATCTGTGTCAATCGTACATCTTAAACGGAGTGGGGTCTCAGCATGTTTCGGCTTACTGGAGATCTCCTTCATCAATCCTCATCAGGAATACAGTCCCCACACTAGGCACAGATAACCACAGTGCTCTAAGAGGCCACCAGAGGGCGCCAGATGCACAGTGGCTGCATCCATTGGTCTACCTGTAGTACAGGAAGAGGGAGAGACCAAAGGAAAGTCAGACATGGAGTGACAAGGAGGCTGGGGAGGGGAGACTGCAAAGATGCCCTCGCTGAATCCCCCTCCTTCCAGATGAAGTGGTGCCCTCTCCTTCAGCCAGGAGCATTGGTTCTGCAGGGGGGAGAGGGGGCCCATTAAGATCATCCCGGAAAACTGCTCGCTTGCCAGGCTGCGGTCAGGGATCCCTCTAATCGGCTCTGTCGCGGTGCGTAAGTGGAGTTCGGACAGCAGCACACTCCCAGTCGCGGTGCGTAAGTGGAGTTCGGACAGCAGCACACTCCGTTGTCGGACACAAAGGTGTTTTTTCTCTTTTTCTGAGGCAGGCTGCGGGCAGGAGGGGTCACTGGGTGCTGTCGTTATGCTAGGGGCAGATCTAAGCTAGGGCTGGGGGGGCACGGGCGAGCGGGCGGGCGGGCAGGCGGCTGGGGGGCTCAAAGGCCATTGCTGTTGCGGTGCGCGAGCGGTGGCTTGGACAACTCCACCACCGGGCCGCGGGTTTTCCCGATGACCTTGGGCGCCCGACGAAGCAGCTTCTGCGCCTCAGTGAAGGCCTCCGTTAGCTCCTTCTTCCACTGGATGAACTCTGGGTCACTCTGCGCGGGACCAAATGGAGAGAGAGAGACAGGGTTCTGTACATAGCCGAGCCAATGGAGAGAGAGAGAGAGAGAGAGAGAGACACAAACACACACACACACACACACACACCACAGAGCCGGTATATGAGAGAGAGGGAGGGAGATGAAAGGGTAACAAAAGGCAGAGAGATATGACAGAGAGAGAGATGAAAGAGACAGGAAGAAGGGATGGGAGAAAAGGGCACAGATGGAACTACACAGAGAGCCTGATGGAGGGACAGAGGGAGAGAGGGGCAGAGAGAGAGAGGGGCAGAAGGACAGAGGGGCAGAGGGAGAGAGGGGCAGAGGGAGAGAGGGACAGAGGGAGAGAGGGAGAGAGCAGCTGTACCTCACACTGCAGGACAAACTGCTTCCCTCCCTTCATCTTCAGCAAAATGCATTTTTTGTCCTTGATCTGTGTTTCCTCCACCGTCGATATCTGCTCCATGGTCAGCAGGTTTTGCTGAGGGATGAGAGGAACCGGTGAGAGAGAGAAGACGACGCCCTGGACCAACCGTACAAGTGAGGGACTCGGTCTGGGGGATTCTGAGACGCGATACAGCTGCCATTCCAACTACAGGCTGATGCCCATAACCTGCCAGACATGGACACCTATGCTGCAGGTTACTGGCTGAACCCTTAATCCAGACCCTTAGCTAGAGTAACTCCAATAAAGCACCCAGTTATATGCATGGGTCTATAATGAAATATAACTATAAATATATATTAATGTATAATAAAATATAAATATAGGCAAAGACATCCAAAAAACAAAACCCACAACCATCAACTTTCACAGGCCAGGTCTCACTCTGCATAGTGATATTTTACCATGCAAAGTATTCTGGGGTAAACGTTTCCTGCATCACACAAGGGGCCTGCTGTTCATCACCTTGCTTGTGTCGTTTCTGCTAGTGCAAAAAGAAATGCAACCTCATGCCATTCACATTCACAGGCAGGCTGTCTTCCTGCTGCAGGCTTCTGCTGTGGGTCATTTTCACAATTATTCATGGGAGAAGAAAAAAAATGTATAATAGTTGCTCTGGCTCAGACTGACTCGCGGGTAGGTTGTTGCTCTGCATATTAATGGAAATTAGAGCAAAGATTCAAAAAATATATAAATTATCAAATAAAAATAAAGGTCACAGACAAAATCCCAAGTAAGTATAAACATCACCGCTAATGAATATTTGCCGGCTGCCGCCTTCGCCTGAATGCTCTGGGGTCAGTAAGGGAGTTACCAGCTTATGCAGGGGGAGCACTGTTTGTGAAGAAACGCTGTAACTGCCGTTACCTAGGAGACCGAACACAGCAACAACCAGACCGTTGCTGCGGCAGACACTACGGTGTACTGACGGGGGTCGGGGGTTGAAAACAGGCTCTATCTGGACACCTTGTCACATTCCTGCCTACTATTGGGCAGGTTTGAGGGACTGGGCCACACAGCGCCAGAGCGTAATATTTGGGAGGGGGGGGGGGATCTCAGAACACTGGGTCTGGGCTGCTAGGCTGGGGGGCAATTGGGCAAGTAGCTTCTGGGAATGAAAGCGGCAGCAGCCCCAGACCGCTATCCCAGGGTAAAAACTCCAGTTTCTGTTCCTGTTCCTTCTGTGTGACCAGCACACTCAATCTGCTCGCTCTTCATAGCCACAAGTAGCCCCGCAGTTGGGAATAACTGGAAGGGCACCAGTTTTGTTTCAGCCAAAGCGCATCCGTCGCTGTTCTGCCAGAACAGCCGCTGGTGCATCTCATCTGCATCTCCACCCTCCCAACACGTGAATGGCACTGAAACCCGATTAGAGATCCTGCCAAATGCAGGACAAACGTGGCCAGGGCTGTGACCAGGTATTTCATTCAGCTCCACAAGCTGCACGTTTCTGAAATGTTGCGCAAAGATCTAGTTCCCAGCCACTAGCAGCTCTACCGTAGCAGCGGCTCCTACTGACAGACTCACCCGCGATTCCCCTTCCCCCCTCCACTCCAGGCGGTTAGGGAAGAGGTAGAAGTAGCGCCGTTGCCATTGGGTCAAGAAGGGGTTCCCAAGCTTCAGCATGTAGCCGTGCATGATGCAGTCCTTCCCCAGGGCGTAGTCTACACACACACACACACACACACACACACACACACACGCACAGAGGTCATCAGTACCCGTTGTAACACGACATGCTCGCTGGCACAGCAAACACAGGTCAAACACACCCAGGCTACACACACAGAGAGGGCAAACACACTTAAGCACTGTACATTAGCTCAGCGTGGAACCCAAGCCTGACCATGTTGTCAGAACGTGAGAGATGCGTCATTTTGAGACGTGGCGAACCACGGCTGGTCCGGCCAAGCCCCCCCCAAAGCCTTACCCTCCTCGTGGCCCTGCTGCTTGTTCTTGGCCCGCTTGCGGGTCTCATTCTTGTCCGTGTCGCTGTTGACGGCATCGTACACCGTCTCAGCTACCTCCTGCTGCCAGCGTTCGGAGATCACCAGCGGGAAGTTCTTGTAGAGCTCCTGGTCACTTTCTAAGAGCTGAGTGATCACACAGAGTGTGTCATTTTGAGACCAGCTCAGCACACTAGTCACCATCTTAACCGTTAGCGACGGTTATGTAACAACACAGGAAGCTAGGGTACACTTCACAGAACTCTGTGTCATGCTGATAAAGCCTGACAGACCCGAATGGGTTTAACACACTGAGCGGCAGGGCGAACACGAAATTAGAGGCAGAACGAGGGAGGAAAGGACGATGGGCAGATTGGGTGCAGAGCAGATGGATGAATGAGGGGAGGACATGAGGAGAGGGGACGAAATGAAGGAGAGCCAGATGGACAAAACGTGAGAGGAGGAGATGAGCGAAGAGGGCAGATGGGACGAGCGAGCAGTGGATCAGTGGGTGAGAGAGGACAGCATGCTGAAGAGGGAGGCAAAGACGCCCAGACCTTGATGCCCTTGGTGTCTTCTTCGTCGAAGGAGCCGATGTCGAAAGCGTCTGCGGCATTGACCTCCCCCCTGGGGGGAATCAGGGGCGGGGAATACTGAGAAAAGAGAAGGCCGGTGGTCACTGGATGGGCATAGCAATGGTTACCGCGGCAAGAGGCCACAAAAAAAAAATTCCCACAGGGCAAAACCAAGCTTAGGGAAATTCATAGCGACATGAGGAGAGGAGGTGTGTGTGTGTGTGTGTGGAATTCTTCTAGCAGCAAGAACAAAAGCTTTTTTGTTGAATCAGCTTGAACGCAGAGCTCCGTTATTCACCTCACAATAAGTGGGTGACGTTCAAATTTTAAATATATCAGCAGATGCTTTCATCCAAAACGGTTGTTGACTGAGAGCAGGGTCAGTCAGTCCCTGGAGTGACTGGGGTAACTGGGCTGGCTCAGGGGCCCAAAGGCGGGTGACAGTAAGCTCCCTGCTTCTCTGAACCACTGGGGAGATTTAGCTGAGCCACCTCAGAAAGTTCTGATCAGCAGCGATGCCGTTGTGATTCCGTGTTCTCCAACCTCTATGGAGAAGCGGGTGGAGGCTACAGGCATGATGAGGAACCCCATCTCTGCTGAGCGGCACCTGGTACGGTGCGTCGGATCGAATGGACAAACTTCACCACGCGAAGCACGATAATGCCGCCCGTCTCCTCGTACCCACACAGGGTCCTCCGTAAGAGGAGAAACGTAAGCTGACCGCCAAATAACGCAGCTTCTTACTGCTGTGTCCAAGCCGCAGCCTGGGACAAAGACAATGCATCTTACCTTCTGGAGATAGACCTGCTGCCAGTCAATGCCTTTGAAGAAAACATGCTCCTTCACCTCTGAGGCCCTGCGAGTAGAAAAGAATTCCCCATCGTTTCACTCTCAAAACCATAATTTCATACCCCCTTCATATATGACCTTTCAAAGGTGCAATTCTGCGTCTGACCACCAGGTGACTGGAGAGCATGCTCTCTCCATGTAACGTATCAAACACGTGACCCATCCCAGAATGCCTTTCTCCAAAAGCCTATTCCTGCTTTCAAAACAGCAGCCATGAAGGTGATAAGAACTCAGCTCTTGTTCAACACATCCATCTCTGTTTGCAACTTCAAACATACGGCAAAGGCAAAAAAAAACCGCAGCACTGAACTTTACTAGTACTAAGCATTGCTTCATCAGACCACAACTGACCTCTCTGAAAACAAACAGAATCTTACTACTTTACAAAACTGCCAAGAAGGTAACTTAAGACGCATTCTGGATGGACAGACGCCTTAGAGGCAGCAGCCAATGGGAGTTCTGAATGGACAGATGCCTTAGAGGCAGCAGCCAATGGGAGTTCTGGATGGACAGACGCCTTAGAGGCAGCAGCCAATGGGAGTGCCTTTTCTACCATGACTGCATGCAGAAGGGAAGTTACTTAAAGTACCAGGTACTTGGGAGGGACACCAGGATACAAAGGTTCAAAACCAGCCCCGTCTGCCCGGCTGGCTGCCAAAGCGAGCCGCAGAGACCACGTCTGGTGTGAGGAACGGGGTGCCGAGGCCACAGCTTGTGAATATACCCTCCCACGCCGCCATGGCGCAAAGGAGAGCAAGACAGGCATGAGCCAAGACAGATGGGCCGCTTCTCATTTTCTACATAACGTCAAGCATGGAAATGCAGCACTGCGTGTGGGCCACAGGGACAGGGGCCTGCGGAGGGTTTGGCAGAGGAATATCAGCGTGGGGTTATAGGGGTAAACTGGTGTGCAGAAAAGGGTGATGCTGCGGGCACCGCGATGGGTGCGTGATGTACGGCCCCGTTATACACCCGCACCGGGAAACACCTGAGGAACATGCTACTGATCCAAGAACAGGTGCCGGAACCTTCTGCAGGTATCGGGAAATGTATTAAAAGGAGCAGGCAAACTGGTGCAGACATCGGGGAATTCATTCCCAATGTGAGCATCAGGTTTAGAGGGAACATTAGGACCAGCGGGCATCGTGGGACGGCTGGGTGGCACCAGGCTCTCACCCTCTTCCCTGGCACCCCAGCCGCTTGGCCACGTCCCTCTGCAGCAGACCCTCCAGCAGCGACTTCAGCTCCGGTGAGAAGGAGTCTGGCAGCTCCACGTTCTGCAGGAGCGGGACGAGCGGTAAGGGAGTCAAAGCAGAGAATCAGTGACCCACCCAACAGCCCATGCCATAAAGAATACCACCTCCAGGGGGCCTAACAGCACAAAGGCCAGCTAATAACACAGAACGGCGGCGTGGTGGCGTGGTGGCGTGGTGCGGTGTGGGTTGGTGCGGTGTGACGCGGCACTGCCACACGGCTGGCAGCCCCACGCCCTTCTGCACACGGACCCAGTGCTGCTCTCTCAAAGGGCTCCGCGTCATTAGCTGCGGCTCATTGGTTATGGTCTGTGTAGGAAGTGCTCAGCGTTCCAGACTGATCTGCAGGATGGGGGGGGGGGGGTCTGCAATGGCTATAATCGAATATCCAATATAACTGCCTCACTGTAATCTCCTTTATTACAAAGGATGCTTCTTCCTTCAACAGCCTGCATTGCAAAGACATAATCACATACGAGAAGAAGCAGAGGAATCAGATGTTGCTTCAGAGGCAGATCCCGTGTTTCTTGGAGCTCAGAACTACATCCGCGATGAGCCAGGAAGAAAAATAAATTCCGCTCAGGGAGGAGGGGGACTGAAGACCGCAATTTTCAGGAGAGCCGTTTAAATCAATTCTATATGAACTAAACTGGCCGTAATTGAAAGCTTCATCTATCAAACGCTGCACAGAAAGATGAGCTTTTGTTTTTATATAAACATGGCGTTTCAGACTGGGACAAAGCATTTAACATAATTATGCTGACCTACTTCCTGTGTATACTCCCATCATACACTCAGCACGGCCGTGCTTTTCCCTGCGAGCTCTGCAATTCGAAAACCACTCAGATGGCCCTTCTTAACCCCTAAGATTACTATACAAAACCAACTTGGTCTTGGGGACACAGGTCCTGCGACAGTTTAGACTTAAAGAAGCTGAATGTGCAGCTGATTTCCAGTTATAGCTTTTTAAGGTCAATCTCAGGTCAGTCTTAGCGACTCCCACACAGTACCGTGTCCCATGTGCTGCTCTCTCCATGAATTCTGCTCTATGGTGCCAGACACTGCCCTCCTTCTGCTGTAACTTACAGCAGAATTGGGGTAAAAATCTGAAAATGACTGCCAGTCTGCCCTGGGTATCTCCCAGCCCTGCGGCTGCTTTGCCATCCTGACTACGATAAGTGGTTGGAGGATGGATGGATGGATGGATGGATGGATGGATGGATGGATGGATAGATAGAGTAAAAACGAGAATTCAGCAGGAGCTGGCATTCAGCCCGGAATCGGCCCCTTACCATAGTGAGGGTCATACGGTCAATCTCGTGCTTGTCTTTGGTCTTGTGCTGCCGGAACGGGCTGTGCCTACAGAGAGGTACGGCGCCAGGGTCCGAGGCGAGCAAAGAAGGGGACAGACAAGAGAGACGAGGAGGAGACGAGGTCACACGCACCGTCATTTTCACCAGCCTTTAGCGTGTCATTTAAAAAGCTAACGAAGCCCTGGTGGGCAGGGCAGCACGTGCGGGGCTGTGCAGCAGGCCTGGCTGCTCATGCTGACCCCTCCCTCGCCCACTTTGAAGTGTCCAAACACACAGACAGTCATCAATAGAGCCAACCACCCCCCCCCCCGTATCTGACTCACACTGTCCAGTTCCCCTTTCAACC
>JABJVO010000115.1:30421817-30443315 GCA_026770805.1 Boulengeromyrus knoepffleri
GCTACCTTCCTCTGAAGCCTGTGAGGTGACCAGCCCCCCATTCTGGGCTCAGGCCTCTGACATTTAAACTTTACTCTTCACATCAAAGGACGGGGTGCTAGGAGGCCAAAAAGACAGAAACACACACATAGACAGACAGACAGACAGACACACGACACAAACAGACAGACAGACAGACACACACACACACACACACAGACAGACACAAACACACACGACACACACAAACACACACACAAACAGACACAGACAGACAGACAGACACAAACACACACAGACAGACAGACAGAGACACAGACAGACAGACAGAGACAGACAGAGACACAGACAGACAGACACAGACACACAGCTCACCCTCTCAGCAGCTTGAACAGCATGCAGCCCAAGGAGAACCAGTCGGCACTGCTGTCATAGGCTGTCCCTTTCTGCAGGACCTCTGGTGCCATGTAGCCATGAGTCCCCCTGTGAGGAGCAGACAGGCGTGAGCGGTCCAGCTCACACAGACAGCCACTGCGCACAGATTCCTGCTTGGAAAGGGAACAGCAGTGCAACATGGTTGCCATGGTTACAGACGGGGGATACTCACACACTGGCGTGGGGTTTCTTCTTGGAGAAGTCACAGGCCAGGCCCAGGTCAGAAATGCGCACGTGGCCATGTTCATCCAGGAGGATGTTGGCGGGCTGTGCATGGCGGGGGGTAGGCAGAACAGCATCAGAACCACAACCCGACCAAACCAGAGCGCTCTGACCAGAAGCCAGCAGGCGTTTCCAGCACAGCCCTGATGGGTGTGAGGAAGCAGACACCAGGAGTGATGTCCCCTACCTCTCAAATAAGGAGGGGAAAAACCTCCTGGCCCTCAGCCCACCCCCTAAGGATGGAGGGGATGCCCATCAGCCAGTCAGGTTTGCCCTTGTTGATGGTCCATGGGGAGCGCTTGTCTGAGCCCGTTACCAGGGCGACCGTGGGCTGATTTACTGAGCCCGCCTTGTACACACTCCCAGTAAGTAAAGGCTGCCACCAAGGCGTGGAAAACAAACTCTTCCTGAGCTACACATGTGAAGGTGTGTGTTTGCAATGACTGGTATGTTACACACATCACACTTCTGAATGGGTTTTTAATATGTGGGGTTACAGACCAAGATCCACTATATGTTGCTCTGCTGCAAGCCTAAGCGAGTCTTTACTGCGTAAAGGTGACAACCCCCCGACCGGAGAGCGGGTGGTACGGTGCCCCCCCTCCCTGGCCTGGCCTTTATTCTGTGCCCCAGTTAATTTCTCCCCACTTTCACGCTTCACTGTCTCCGGTGGGGGTCTGGAATTGACACCAGCCTTTGCGACTGCCAACAATTAGCATCGTCTGCTAACTGAATCTGCGCATTTCCCCAGGGCACGGGGGGGTCAGACAGGGCGTGTAGGTAAGGCAGGCAGACTGGCTGAACCCGAGACGCACTCCAGAGCCGCAGCCAAGCCTCCTTGTCTGCCACGAGAACGGCTTGCGGACGAACATCACATGAAGTCAGGGAGATGCTGCCAGGTGTTAAAAATCCTTCCCTCTCAACCAAAAAAATAAAAAATAAACAAATAAAACAAACAAACTACAGCAGCTCCTTTCCCCACTGAGCGATAGTACAGGAAGCAGTCATGAGCATATTCCAGAAATCTGCCTTTCATCATCAGCACTGGACCCTTTCCAGGAACTAGACACCTTCTTCGCTTTGTTCTAAATAACCTGCTGCCAGCTACTCTCAATTTCTGAAGGTCTATCAATGTACGCTATACAGAGAAACACCATAAAGGAAAAGCATTCAATTTTAGCCTTTGTATCAAGTCAGGCTATAAGCTTGGCTGAATCAACCTGAAAATTTGTCACCTTAAATTGCAGACAGTAAAGCAGCCAAAGGCTCACGGGCATCTTATGGGCCTTTTAAATGGTTTAATATTGTGGGCTGTAGTAGAGGGATGAGACCGGCTTGCATCTCTTGCCTTGAGGTCCCTGTAGACGACAAAGCGGTTGTGCATGTGCTCCAGGCCCAGGATGATCTCGGCGGCATAGAAACGCATCTCCTTCTCGCTGAAGACGCCGTGCTGGGAGAGGTGATAGTGCAGGTCGCCACCTGGCCAGTGGGAGGGGGAGGGGCCGAGGGGGTGGGAGCAGGGACGGTCCAGGAGCGGCAGATGAAAGGGAGAGGGAGGGGGGGGAAAAAAATCAATATTTTTTGAAGGCCATTTCAGGCAAAATAACCTTTAAATGATCACGTGAGAGGAGTGAGAAGCTAAAAAAACATAAGCTTATGAATAGAATAAGCAGTACAAAGGCAGGATGGGTGAAGTAGTTAGGGATTCGTTTTATCCGAGCACATAGTAACCCAAGAAGTCATTTAACCCAAGATATCTTCTAAGCCTCAAGTAAAGCAGTAAAGCGTGTTTCAATAAACTGTTGAGCAGCAGGCTAGTTCAGCACAGCCAGCCTGTTAAGGGATGTTCTGACACCCGCGAAGCTCTCTTACGCAAGAGCTGTTTTCTAAGGGAAAGACCTCTGTACTGTAACCTGGAAACCCATTTAGTCACAATACAATTAATAGTATCAACTGTATTTATAACACAGAAGTATTAAAAATTTTTTTTTTTTTTTAAAGTGTCTGTGACAGGCGGCAGCGTTTAGGCAGGCAGGCGTCCTGCTGGTAATAAGCGACGGACCGGGCGGATTCGGCTTGGGGCGTGTTGCTATGGCGATGGAGGAGCGTCTGGGAGCTGTTTATGCTGGGGGCCCTTTGAGAAAGGCGGCCACATGGCAGGGCGGTTGGCAGCTCCAGGGGGGGCAGCCCCTCTGCGTAAAGACCGCCCAAGCGTATACAGCTGGGGAGCCGGCGAATGCTAAGGGGAGCCGCCGAATGCTAAGGGGAGCCGCCGAATGCTAAAGGGAGCCGGCGAATGCTAAGGGGAGCGGCTGAATGCTAAGGGGAGCGGCCAAATGCTAAGGGGAGCGGCCGAATGCTAAGGGGAGCCGGCCGAATGCTAAGGGGAGCGGCCGAATGCTAAAGGGAGCCAGCAAATGCTAAGGGGAGCCGGCCGAATGCTAAGGGGAGCCGGCCGAATGCTAAGGGGAGCCGGCCGAATGCTAAGGGGAGCCAGCAAATGCTAAGGGGAGCCGGCCGAATGCTAAGGGGAGCCGCCGAATGCTAAGGGGAGCCAGCAAATGCTAAGGGGAGCGGCCGAATGCTAAGGGGAGCGGCCGAATGCTAAGGGGAGCGGCCGAATGCTAAGGGGAGCCGGCGAATGCTAAGGGGAGCGGCCGAATGCTAAGGGGAGCCAGCAAATGCTAAGGGGAGCGGGCGAATGCTAAGGGGAGCGGGCGAATGCTAAGGGGAGCGGCTGAATGCTAAGGGGAGCGGGCGAATGCTAAGGGGAGCCAGCCGAATGCTAAGGGGAGCGGCTGAATGCTAAGGGGAGCGGCTGAATGCTAAGGGGAGCCGCCGAATGCTAAGGGGAGCCGGCGTGCAGGGAGACGAAGAGCCTGGTGCGGCCTCTTACCGTTCATCAAGTCCAAGATAAAGCAGAGCTTGTCAGGAGTGTGGAAGGCATATGTCATACACACGATGAAGGGGCAATCCTGCAGGGGGCAGTAGAGTGTCCCACTCAGAAATGAACAGGCATATGTCAATCAACCGCGATTCGATAGTAAGGACTACAGATCCGAGGTCAGTCACGACGAAACGCCCATTAGGAAGCCAAATAAATCAAATCGATCACAGAAAGCCATCAATGCCTTTTCCAAATGAAAGAAAAAAAAAAAAACAATTATTGATAAAAGTTGTGTGCAGATATACAAAATGTGTGCCTGATAAAGGACCAGTGAGTGCGGCACAGCGTTTGGTGGGTGAGGAGAAGGTCCTGATCTAGACGTGTGCATGTGTGTGCGCACATGTGTGCGTGTGAGAGAATCCAGCAGGTGCGGATACTGACCCCAGTGCTGACCAGCGACAGCATGATCCTCTCATTAAGCGCCAAAGTCTCGCCCTGCTTCATCTTGATCCTCTTTTTGTCCAGACACTTCATCGCATACCTTGCGAGCGTGCCACACACAGATTGCCATCATGGGTTTATTCGGAAACAACCTGATCGCATTTCTCCAAAACCACCCACCGCTGACGGCAGAAGCCCAAAGCTCACATCTTTCCCGTGTCTGCCTTCCGGCAGCCGTAGACCTCGCCGAAGCCGCCCCTGCCGATGATCCGGTGGACGCTGAAGTCGTTCATCGTCAGCTGAGAACAATCGGGAAAAATGGTTTAATCGCTAGTGACAGAGAAGGCAGAGAATGTGGATCCATCAGGGATACGCGCCAACCCAAGGACATCTGCATGCTCAGTGAGAGCCAAAGGTAACATGCTCATGGACTCAGACATCTTCCTGCATGCTGTGAGGCTGCAGACACACCCAGACCTCACAGCCAAAAGCACAGGGCTGCACCGGTACGTTCTCACAGGTGTAAACATGCAAAAACGCTCTCCTCAGATGGAAACTTCCTCCTTTCAAAAACAGACTCACATGGATGTTGAGCTCGACATTCTTCCACTGGCAGAAGCGAGTGAACTTGTCACTGGGGAGGGAGAGACAAAAAGGTGTTATCGATTGCTCCCGAGGCATAGGCCAGTGCAGATGACGCTCGATGACCTCCTCAGAGAGATAAACAGAGAAGCACGACACGAAATCCGACGGCCCAAAGAAGGGGGTGGGAGTGGGGGTGGATAGACGAGACGAGAGAGAGATGAATTGGACAAAGACTCGCACTACCGATTCTCAAGACAGACCAAAGGGTGACACACTGAGGGTTAAGGTCATTCTAATCACACTTCAGGGTTCACCTTTCAATGAATTTCTGAAAGATCTTGCCCCGCAGACTGTCGCAGATCTCCACAATGTAGGGCTGGCAGAAACACAGATAAGAGGGGAGAAGTCAAAACATCACTAAGAAACAATACTCCAGTCCACTTTCATCTATCAGCCTTTGACTGACCCTGAGTAGCTAGTGCTAGCTGCTGAAGGTGATCAAATGCTAAGAAGTTAGAATGCTGTGTGTTGATGGGGAGGCCTTACCTGGAAGAGGCTAGGAGGCACCTGCTTCTTGGCCAGGTGAGACTGAACGTGGTCCACTGCAGTCTTGGAAAAGGGCTGCATGGGACAGACGCATACAGGCAGCTGTCAGGCAGGCCCTGGAGCAGGAACACAAGGCTCCAACCCACAGGAGGGGAGGCTAATCTCTCCTGAGCCTTTTCTGCTAGTCTGAGCATCCTGACATTAGAATAAGACCCGTTCGGACAGACAGGACCCATCGAGCCCATTCCCTGCAAGGCTGCCAAAACCCAGAATGTCTATGCATATGCACAAGAGATTTTACTAGAACAAGCTGTTTAATTCTTCACGCACTGCCACGCACGGCAGGGTGTCTTTTCTGAGGGATCCGCACCTTGCCAGAACCCCAAATCGCAGAAGCACTCCAATCCACATACCAGATTTAGCAGCTTAACCTTTCCTAATGGAAAGCCCTTTTACGAATTTCCACAGTATATTTCCTGACATAATGCTGATTATGAGACCTCCCTTTAGGGATCCGAAGCCTTAACCTTTTCCTGGGGAACGTTTGGGTTTTTGAGCATCAGCAATACTGATATATGGCAGCAATGAGATGCCGCCAGGCGCACGAAGGTGGCGGCACTTAAACCAGCATTGTGGTGAGGATGATGCCCGTTTGCTTACTCACAGGTGGCATTAACGCGTACAGTCATCCCACACACAGCCAGGTGCACAACTACGGCGCAGACTGCATTCATCAAACGGCTGTTTGACATTAAGTATGCCGCCATGCCGGCCGGGAGGAGTTACGCCTGCCGCAGTAATTGTTCTGTTCAAAGTAAGAAGCACAACCTAATCACAACTGCATCAAAGGAGCAGCCAGACACTCAGGGGTGCCCGACGTTCTCTCAGCTGCGGTAATATCGCCATTCAGACAGCCTCATCAGCTATAATCTGTCCACAGAGTGACGGTAAATTCGAGCCTTGACTGCTCCCCACATTACTGCAATCTCCTGCTCGCCAGGAGCAAAATGAATGCCAGTGCCCAAGAGGGTCTCCATCTTAAAGTGCAAGTTACGTTCATGTGCCACAGTATATTTGTTGCCTAAAATGTCACAGAAGATATTCCCCCCTTTGGGTAAAAAGAAACATCTTTTGGCAGCTGAATCTTTTCGCTGATTATCTATAACCAGGAAACCTTTCAGGGGGGAGAGGAGCAGGTTTGGCAGGGGCCCTGCTTTATGCCCCCCCCCCCCCCACCTGCTGCTCACTGAAAGCAGACTGGGCAGCAAAGAAGCCAAAGCAGTCGACGTCTGTGGATGGGGAAACTCAGCCACTGCAGATACGGGTAACAGGGCAACGAATGATGCAACTGCTTTGGCTGCCAGTGTCTGTTTGCACACGATACAGGCTTATTGCACGCAAATATAACTTATTTTAAATAGACCCAACAGGAAAATGTTATTAACATACATTGTATGTAGTTCTTCAAAGACATATTTCATTCCAAACACAAGCAGAGTTTCATCTGAGTGTGCGATGGGAGTCTATATGAGGTGTGGGTCATAAGGGAAATAACCGAACAGCTTATTACTCTGCAAAGAAGCAGTAGATAACATATTAGCATTTTTAGAAACCACACAATTAAAACATGCTAAAGGCTACAGGCGCAGCGCAGCTTAACCATCTTTCTGTTTACTCCCTTTCCACGTCCCACTCGTTTGGAGCCTGTTTATTAATTACATTTATACATTATTTTCATTTTTTTTTTTTAAATATTACTACAGAGGCGTAGGTAAATCCAACAGAAAAGACCAGGTGTCTGCAGTAACCTGGCACATCTCAAGATGTCAGCAAGAAACAAAGATCAGTTCTTTTCAAAGAGAAACCCTAGACAATAAAACCATTCCAATGAAAATTTATAAACTGGTGAAATAAATGTGCCCCCCCCCACCCTGGTACCCGATTCCCCAGGAGTGAATTCGGAATCGCAATCCAGGTGGCATGCCTAGAGAGGGTGTCGCTAAAGATCAGGACCTTCTGCTAAGGAGACACGTAAAGGCCGTGTGTGTGTGTGTGTGTGTGTGTGTGTGTGCGTGTGTGTGTGCGTGTGTGTGTGTGTGTGTGTGTGTTGGGGGGGCACTTACATGAGAGCAAGATAGCAGCTCCTTCATTATATAGACGTCATAGATCTGTCGGCTACGGCAGAGTCGATCCTCTTCTGAGTCCAACTTCTCGTACTCCTTAATCTGCAACAAGCATTTGGGACGACTGTAATACACGGGCTTATCGACGCAGGCCTGCATGCGGCCCTGAATCTAACACACAGCACTGAGGTAAAGCAGCCCCTTCGGGGTCGGCTTCCCTTTAATCTCGACCGAGAAGGGAGCTGCACTGAACTGCTGCTGCCTCGTTCGAGCAAAAGGCATCTCTGGGTCACTTTTAGGTTTATCTGGTCAGCAGTAGCAAACAATAAATTATGTAATGGTCAAAAATATTATACAATAATTAAAAATTAAGTCTCAGCAACTGTCTTATGAGGGTTTACCCTATATCTGCAAATAGGGAGAGATTATTTTTTTTAAAGGACGGATGATTTGGGTCTCATGTGTGGATTTATTTATTTTTTGGGAGAACAGCCCCCCCCCCGGGGCCTTAACACAGAAACACAGATGCACTGTTAAGGCAGCACCCTGGAAAAAAGGTAGAGGAGGAATTCTGATTGGAGATCCATGCAAAAGGGCAGGTTTGGCAGCCCAGTGCCATTCTGGATATACTGCAGTACCCCGACAGGAAGCCCCCCCGAAGAATTTATCCCATTTACACCCCTACAGAATTTAACTGGAACAGCTCCAGGGAAGTACTTTCCTTCGGCTGACAAGTACTTGTCCTTGACATGGCTACTTGCTGCACAGTAGGTCATAATTCACGAAGACAGTGGGACTAAGATTAGGTTATAAAATCTCAGAAGTTAGAAGTGGATAGCACTTGCATTAAAATAACTTCATGAGACATCCTTGCAACCTTTTACTTGCCAGGTATGTCCCTCACATTGGATCCACTCATGAGCAAACTACCTGGCTAACAAACACCTCCCAAAAGCTCCGTATCCTTCTCTCCACACTGTCCTGGGCGGCCTTTCCCCCACCCAAACATACATCTGCTTGCAACTCTTGATCTCACGAAATGTTCAAGGACCCACTTGCCCATTCAGCAAGCATGTTCGGCAGCTGAGATCTCCTACCTCTTCATAGAATTTGAGCTGTGGGACGGCCTCATCGATCTCATTCATACAGAAATCTTTGAACAACAGGAACCCTGAAAAAGAGAGAAGGAAAACACATTTTAAAGGCATGATTTACACCTGCAAATTCCAATAGTTCCCAGAAGGAACATCATGTTTCTTCGGGGTGTTCCTGAATTTTTAAAAGGAACTATAAGGGACAAGAGAGGCTAATTCATACAGTAAAACAATCATTTTTTAAAAGGCAGTATTAAGGAGGCAGAGTATCTTGCCGACTCTGAAAGGCTGCTGCCATTTCACAGTGTCCCAGTCAAACTCTTTGACCTTTGGTTCAACAATTCCTGCCTAAGGGGCTACTGGGACAGCAAATGTAATAACCCCACACCTTCCGCAACTGGCCGAAGCAATCATTAGAGTCCCCTGGGAAGTGCCACAGTAATTGTGTGGCTACAGTGGTTTCCCAGAGCATCAAACCAAGACATCAAGGCCATTGGTCAAGCAATGGTTGTTGTAGAACAAGAACACATACACACACACACACACACGCACGCACGCACGCTAGTGTTTGGCGGTATACTGGTTCATACTGAAAACTTTAATATTGTTATGAAATGTATTTTTCTTATACCGCAATACCGGTTTAAATAGCTAACACAATGTTCAGAAAGTGCTGCAGCTGGAAGCTGTTTAAGGGGGGGGGCTTTTTCACTGCCGCACCGCTAGAAATGTACCGAGAAAGATCAGAAACGGAAGGTATAGCTGACGCTGGAGTTGAAAATAATGAGACACTGGGGTTGTCAAAAAATTGATTCTCAGATACTAATCGATACTAAAAATTAGTATCTGATTAGATACTCATTCTGACCATTATTAATACTAACAGTGTGGTTTTCGCCTCATTCGCCGAACTTCACACGGCACTACTACAGCACAGGTGCACGCACACACTCACACTCTCAATAGCTGCTGAACGCGCTCGCACTGGTTAACACACACACACACACACACCGAGTTGGCCGAACGTGGCACATGCTGCAGTTGAAGGCACTTCGCAAGCTGCTTTAGTAAAAAAAAAAAAAAAAAAAACGGAAAAGTGCCGTTTGGAAGTATTTTGCAGAGGAGCATGGAAAGGCTAAGGGCGTCAATAAGCCTCTATGCAAACGGTGCTACAAAGTTGTGGCGACGAAGTCAAGTAACACGTCAAACTTGGCGAAGCATCTTGAAGACCGACATCCTGGTCTGTATGAGAAATCTCTCAAGGTCAGTAAAGCTGACACTTATCAAAAATGTTAACTTGGCCGGCACACACCTTAACATTAGCCGTTTATCTCCAAGCAGTTAGCCAACAACACAAAAAATGTGTTTGAAAAATACCGTGATATAGTTTTTTGGTCATACCGCCCAGCTCTAATGCATGCGTGCAAGACCATCTCCATTTCACTCTGATACAGCTCTGGCACTCAGATCCTGCAAGTGCCTGAAGATCTCCTTCAGGTGACCCCCGGCCAATCACATGCTCATTTGGGTCTCCAGTTTATATCTGCAGCAGGAAATCAGAAATCCTAACAGGCTCAGTATGCTTGCACAAAGTGCAGCAGCCTAGGATGAGCTCTGCAGCTGTCGCTATGGCAACCTGAAAACAGTGGCAGCAAGTGTAGGGGGAGGAGGGGGTGCTGCAGTTAACCAGCCGGCCGCTTAAAATTGTAACAAATGCAATTATATTTAATGGTAGCTTCAAGTTAGTCAGGTAAGAACAATAAAAGAAAAAGAAACTTCAAGTTAGTCAAGTAAGGACAATAAAAAACACACAGACGGATAACTGTTTCAATTAAACAGAAGCTATCTTCAATCCTCAAGTGGGCCATCATCTTCCCACAAGCCATCGGTTCTGGCAGTAAAACTGGGATCCAACAGCACAGAGATAATGTTGGCAGCTCAGCAAAGAGCAAAAATAAAAAAGACTAAGATCATGGGGGATAGACGCAGTGGCGTTGGTGGGGCAGAGGTCACACGGCCATCCATCAACGTGGTAGCTTCCGCATTAGCATTAGCTAATTAAAGGACGTTTAAAAAAGGCAGCTAATTTGTGTGGTAATTGGACCAGGTTGGAATAATAGTGTTGTAGAAAAAGCAGACCACTCAGATCCTACAAGTGCCTGAAGATCTCCTTCAGGTGACCCCCCGGCCAATCACATGCTCGTTTGGGTCTCCAGTGTGTATCTGCGGCAGGAAATCAGGAATCCAAACGGGCTCAGTATGCTAGCGGAGACTTCACAAAAACAAACAAGTCACTGTTTAAATAAATGTCTCATTGTTTTAACCAGGATAAAAAAAGCTTTTCATTAAGAAATTAATCACTCAAGAGTTGTTATATTTAAAGTGACATCTCAGAACATTGACCTGGCCGGACTGCGCACCCTGGGCTCCATTGGGGCTGGGCCAGACCCCCCATCCCAAGGCTGTCTCGTCTTCTGCTCTGCTCTGAGAGCAGGAAGCACCAGTAATTGCGTGCTAAACCCCCGCCCCCCCCCCCCCCCAAAAAAAAATGTAATTAAATTTTTTAAAAAAATAAAAAAAAACTCCCCGTTCCGCTTGGTCATGCTTATCTCTCTCCGCTCTCTTCTTCCCCTTTCCCTTTATCTGTCACCCACTTCTTGCGCCATCTCCCCCCCCCATTTCACACAGCGGCCGTCAGCTATAAGCGAGGCACTTGCTGCATACAGATGGGAGGTTCGGCACACGTGACGGCGGCGTGTGGATCATTAATGGTCTGACTGCGCCAAGCCGCCCCCCTAACATGTTAACATGGCCGTTCATACAGACCAGCATTAACAGCCCTGTCACTTTCCATTTCCTCGTGGGGTAGTTAGCACAGCTCTAATAAAGTCTTAACATTGCTGAAAGGCAAAGTTTCTTCAAAGCTATGATGGCCGCCGCATGTCCCAGGGTAATGAAGCCCCCATCCCAACTACATCAGCCTGAGGTGTGAGCGCTCTGTAGGAAAACTCAAACCAAACCAGCTGGACTATTAATATCACTGACATTAAATGTACTCTCAAGCTCCAATCAACAGAAAGCAAATTACCTTTTATTCAATATTTACAGAATGGTGTTTGCTCCCCCCATAAATACAATTAATTTCAGCTAGCATCTATGCAAACAGCCAGCAGCCAATAACTTGGATGGAGTCCTTCTATGGCAAGAGCTTGTCTGTTGGTAATATTCCCCAAAGTGTCAGCTAGGATTTTTTCTCAGAATAATCTCCTGCATAATGTGAACTGGACACGTGCATGTGAGCTACTTAACTGAACCCCCACCTGAATGAGGAAATAGCTGGTAACGTGGTAATAGAGACAAAATATCAACATTTGTGGAACATTATGGAAGGAGAACATTCACTTTCAGTTTCAATTTTGGGCAACTTAGGATCAATGGAAGACTGATTTAGATGGGAGGGGTACATGCATTGGGTTTTTTCTTTTTTTGTTTTTTGAGGGGGAGCATAACCTTTCCAGAGTTTGGAAGATTTGTTACAGCATAACCTGAACTTCTTGTTCCATCAACAAGGAGGTGGGAAATTAAGTTCTGAATAAACCAAGCCATGCATCTCCTTGTGGCTTGTGCTCTTGTGCAGGACAAGCCAGGCATGTGGTAGCTGATGGGCTGAGAGTAACATTAACAAAGGCAGCGCTGTCCCTTCCTGCCTGCTCATTTGCTATCAGTGCGGAAGTGTGCAGCTGAAACAAACACCAGGACTAGCACACGCACACACACACAAAAGGGGAACGAGACTGTAGTGAAGTCAACAGGCCACCAGAAGTAATCATATATCAAAGTTAGGGCATGCGCACACACACACACACACACACACACACACACACACAGCAGACTGTGACAATCTATTTTGGGTTCAGCCGTCATCCCTCTGCCTCACAAGGCTTCTCACTTCCTCTGGGCACTGGTTTCCATCCAGTCCACCAACACACACACACACACACACACACACACACACACACACACAGTGCAGGTCATTTCAGACTGGACCCAGTAAGAGGAACTCAGTGGGAACTGAGAGCTGCAGGTTTCAACACAACACCCCACCCCACCACCCCCAACACGGTTTCCTGGTTCTTGCAAAGTAGCTAGCAAAACAATTTTAGACCTGAAACCACACACAAGTCTTTAGGCAGATGTGAGAATATTCTGAGAAGCAGGAGTCCTAAATCTTAGTCCACACAATCATTTCTTCACATTCATCTCAGTTTGTTTACAATCTTGAACTACAAGGAAATAGCCATTTAAAAACAGGGCTTCATCATGATCGGTAATCAAAATATAAGCAAGCAAGAAATTAAGATCTCACACAGTTAAACGTCTAATCTATTTTATTTACCACTTGTCTAAGTGCTGCAACTTTGCTAACAGTGTACCATAAGAACAACTGGATCCAGAACAGCCAAGACTAACAATATTCAAATAACACTGAGCGCAAATGAACTCATTTAACAGGCAGGTCTCAGTTTGCCCACCATACTGAGTGCAAACATATTTTCAGTTATCAGATCAAAACCAACGTTAAAAATGGGTATTTTAAGATCAAGGTGCATCTGAAAGACTTTGTGGGCTGGGGGTGGAGCATCAGGGAGAGACTGATCTAAGGGCCACAGACGTCACATTTGTCCAACCACACATGAGCACTACATACATTCCAAGTGTCTTATTTCAGTGACAATCATCAGTTCAAAGCTTCTTTTTAATCTGGCTCAAAACAGTAAACCTTAAATGTTATTACTGCCAATACCGGATATTAAGCAAATCAAATAACGTGACTATTTCTCTATTAGTAACCATAAGTCTAGATGCTGATTAAAATTTTAAAGGTGAATGTTATTTTATACACATCACCATCGTAGGAATTAGCGTTTCTGTAGCGCTCAAGAACGCTGGGACACTTAATGCGCTGGGCAGATCTTAAACTGAGAAGTTTCTACAGGGGCGATTGGGTCACACTGATACAGAGACAGCAGCAAAAAACCCAGCCACATACGGAAAGAGAGAGGAGTCGCTGCTGTCCATCTCTGCCACTGACATGGGGAGAAAATGCTTCTACGGTCCGAACCCTCACAGAAAACACAAACGCAGATGCTCAGACAGACAGAGAAATGTAGGCATAGATTCCAGTCCTCCGTGTCCGTCAGTCTGGAGGAAGGAAAAAAAAAAAATTGCACAACGGAGGACAGAGTTTATAAACAGGGCTGGGCCTCTCGCCAAGAGCTGCACACAGAGCGAGGGAGAGAGTGAGCGAGAGAGAGAGAGAGCGAGACAGAAATAGAGGGTATGTGAGAAAGAAAAGGAAACGGGGTTTGATGGGAAACAAGCAGCCGAGGCAGAGAGATCCATGTGGTGCGACTCGGATCCCGAGTCACACTGATCAGCACGCAGCTTCTAAGCCATGCATTCGGCCCTGGGCTCTGATTGGACCTCCCAAGCCAAACACACATTCTGCTTCCCTGGAGGACAACACACTGATTGATGATCCCATTTGCTGGTTCAGTGAAAGGCACTCTGGGGTGGGAGGGGGCAACAGAATGTGACGTCCTTTCCCAATATCGTTTATATAACTTGTTTGCCTCTGCGTGGAGGTGGAGGGATGGAGGGATGGAGGGAGGGAGGAGAAGAGCACAGGGCTTGGGGTAACTGGGCCGGTGGGCCAATTATCTCGCTTAATCCCACAGCAATTAACACTGCCAGGAGGGAGGGGCTACCAATTAACGCATTCGCACGTGAACATCAAAAACACACCTGACAAACATGACCCTGGCTACCACACTTTTCTGCAGGCAGGTACGTCAACAGACCCTGCAGCTGACACGCGTAATAATTCAGACTCTGCACTTTCATCTTTCAGTCTTTTCCAAGCCCGTTACACAACCACCGTCGTCCAAAAGCCGCCACGTGGGAAAATAAATGCTGCAGCGCTGCACCTAAACCGGCCCTGTGTACGACACCTCGCTGCAACATTCACAGCACTTGTTAAACTTGCCCGGTCCAGTGGACTCCCCATTCCTTTCTTACTTTACATCGTTTTAATTAATTCTATTTTCCCAGCCAGCAAGCAAACATGGGATTTCTGTGGGGTTCCCATGGCAACCACAGTTGCTAGGCAACACAAACTCCCCATCTTCCATTCCAGAACTCTGACAGACAAAGAGAGGGAGAGGGAGAGACGTGACTCAAAAGGATGGGAGGATGGCAACACGAAGGTGGGGTAATGACTGCGGGGAGGAGGCTGAAGGTAGAGGTGTGGAGCAAGGGATCCATTTGCCTTCATGTTCCTGCATCCCCTTTGTCAGAATTCCCTTTCTCCATACTGTGATTAAAGTCAAGCTCCAGCTGATTACTGCACCATGAACCAGAATGTCAGATGGCCAGGAGGTGGGAAAGAGACAAAGGAGAGATAGTGGTCCAGTCCTCTGCTTAAACAGCCGTGAGGAAGAAGCAAAGGAAAAGAGGAGAGGAAACAACACAAAGGCTGAGGAAGAAAAGAGCAGAAGGACATGCAGTTACCACTGCGGGCCGGCTGCAGCTGCACGTCAGCCGGTGAAGAAATGGCTGCGGCTGCGTGGCTCAAACAGAAAGGCTGAAAATTAACAGGCTGTGAGATGGAATAGCGTCAGTGGTGTATTAAGGGCTCAAACTAATAATGACTGCATCAGCACCTCCTTATCTCAACTGTTGGGTAGTTTGGGGGGGGGGGTAGTTGAAAAGACCAGTGACCCCCTACAGGCACCCACCAGGAAATGAGAGCAACGGCCTCCTTAACTTCTAATACCAGGCATAACGCTCCTAAACCAAATGCTCCTCCTCAAAAATGCAAAGGTGCTTTAGCAAAAAAAATTACCACAAGACACTTCAGAGCCAACGTCACCTGCGCTGTGTGTTGCCACGCTGGTGACGTTCACAGCCCCTTTGCCGCTCTGCCACCTTGCGCCACCGTAACGTGCCTTGTGTATGGGTGTCCGGTTGATGTGCGATTTCACATCATTCGAGGAACGTAAAAATGTTGTCTTCAACGTGACCAGCAGCGACCTCACTCTCTGAAGAGGTGATATTTGCATGCTGTACGCATTCCAGGGTGCAAGAGGCAGTAACGCAAAGGGCAGAAGCCAGATGTTGACGTAAAAACTGCACAGGCAAATATTTCCTTCACGCAAGAAGAGGATGACTCTGAAAATCGGAATATAACAAGCTAAATGAATGTGGTAGAAAAGGCCAGTTTGTGCACTGACATGATAAGCAATAAAGCAAGTTAGCCCACGTGAAAGCAGCCGTTTCACTGTTTGAGCTGGTTGAACATTCAGGCATGGCTTTGTTTCTAGCAAATGAAAGGGCTTTTCTGTTTTTAAACGTAGTTGTACCCTGTATGGCTTCCCACTGCTTCCCACACCTGGTCAATCAACACACAGGGCGGCTGCCTGAAGCTTCCTACAGAGAGAGTGGGAATATAACATTCTTAGCATGAAATGCTTTGCTAATCAAAACCAGTAATTTTTTAAGAGCTTGATTACAGCTATAAAATGTGGTTTAACGGATCCAAGGCGTGCAATAGAATAAAATAAATTAGATCAGTTTGCATGCTAAAATGAACCTCAAGAATCATCAGTTCAGTTAATGACCCCAACGTAAGGGGACAGAAACACTTCTGCACCAAATTAGCATATCAGTGACTGGCTGACCATATCTGTAACTTCACACACGTGTGAAGTCCTTCAAATTGATCCCACAGGACAAGAGAGACAGATACTCTATGGTGTCCAAAACCCCTGGACCACATCCAAGGATCTGAGAACCTCTTGTTCTCCACACACACACACACACACACACACACCACAGTAACACCACATAAAGCAAGAGAGCTATGGCGAATGTACACACAAACGCACACACAAAATTTCCCTCAACTGTAAATAAATTGCTGCTGCTCTTCAATTTGCAAATAAAAAAATTAGTGTTTTACAAGGTGTTAAGGAATATAAAACTGATCTCTTGCCAGAAATGATACCTAACACACCTTACTCAAAAAAAATAATAAAATAATAATTAAAAAAAGATTTAACTGTCAAGCAGAACTGTGAGAGCTTAGGGACCTCAAGAAACTGTGACTTCATTCATTCATAATGCTGGAGATCCGCTGGAGATGTGGTTGTGCAAGTAAGAATGAATGAAAATTCTTTAAAGTTGAGTGAGGGATCAATGCATACAGGAAATGGCTGGTCGGTTATGGCTGGTCGGTTATGGCTGCTACAGCATGTCTTTCCACTTTCCACATGACTGACATGTACCACACCTTATGAGGACACAAAATTTTGACATGCATATAATTAGGGCTCTAACAAGACATTGTTCGGTTTATAATGGAACCTTAAAAGGGCAGTTCATCCCAAAATTGAAAAATAAAGTGTTTTGGAGGGTGTTAGTGCCATTTATCCCATCTGATGGGAGTTGCTTAGTTTTGAATTTAGAATTCAGTGATTAATTGTCATTGTTGACACACCACAGTGCACAACAACAAAATGTGTCCTCTGCATTTAACCCATATGTGACAATGTGACATAGCAGGGGGCAGCTAATTCAGCGCCCGGGGAGCAGTGCTTGGGGGCGGGACCTTGCTCAGGGTACCTCATTGGTGCCTTGCTGGTCGGGGATTCGAACCTGCAATCTAGGCTGTAGAAATGTTGTGCTTTTCTAGAATATAATGGGAGTGAATGGCATTCTTTCTGTGGTGATTCAAGCTCCAGAAAAATACATTTGACAAATCCAACAGCAATGTGTCTCAGCAGAAATCATGATCTGGTTATTGAAGAAAATCCACAGACTTTGGAGTGAGCAGTTTAATGTAGGAACTATTTTCTTCTATATTAGCTGATTTTAATTTATCAGCATCAAAACATTTATAAATCTTTACGGAACCAGTCCATAAACATTTAATAATTAATGTTTGATTAATTTATTGTGTGTCTTTATCCAGGACATATTCAATTGATATAAAAACACAAAGCTTTCTCTTCAAAATATTATGATTACATATATTAAAACACTGTGTATTATATGGACAACTACATAAAACAAGCATATATTGACAAAAAAGGCCAGCAAGCATCTT
This sequence comes from Boulengeromyrus knoepffleri, assembly GCA_026770805.1. Taxonomy (NCBI): domain Eukaryota; kingdom Metazoa; phylum Chordata; class Actinopteri; order Osteoglossiformes; family Mormyridae; genus Boulengeromyrus; species Boulengeromyrus knoepffleri. The sequence continues at coordinate 30,439,296 of JABJVO010000115.1, forward strand.
AGGAAACAGATGATGTTCTGTGTAACATTTCTCATGCAACAGGGCACATTTACAATAGTGAAGCAGTGCATGGAGATCCACATGAAGATGACAGCAGAGCCTAGATGGGATTTCAGAGCGCTTTCGTCAGCCGCAGCCACTCCAATGGCCACATCTCCAGGGTAATCACAGGATTCCAAGTGAGACTGACATTTACGGTGCCTGCTCTCCACGTCCTCACTCACAATACAAACACAGCACTTCGGCTTTAGTGCGGCATGCAATGTTTTAGATTATTTAATTTTTTATTTAAATGCAAGGCAGTGTTTCCCAACCAGGTCCCCAGGAACCCCCAGACAGTTCACATTTTTGCTCCCTCCCTGCTGCAAGACAGAGCGATTCATAGGCATCAGCATCCCAGTAGGTCTGTTTACCTTTGTGTCAGCCCATCAGAGATGTGTCTCGATCTGTACAAGTTTTAGGAGGCCTGTTTTGTTTCGTCCTGTTCGGTGTTTTCGGTCGAGTTGCAACTACATTTTTCTTGGCCAACTCATACAAGGTCTGAATTGGTAGAGTTGAATGCGTCTGAACCAATGCAAGTTTTAGCGGGAATACTCAAGTTCCAAGACTTCAGTTGAGGTACAAGTGGGAAAAAAAAAATCAACAGACCCGTTCAATGTCCAAGCTGGTCGAGTTAAGGCATTGCAGTTCCAAGGTTCTACTGTATACAGAACCTGACAAAACTAGTCAGTAATTGTGCTGAAGTAGTGCATCAGAGTGTCACATTAAGTTTCACACTGAGAAAAATGAGATTGTCATGGGAAGCGGCCATTTCTAACTTCCTTAGCTGCTTTTGGAAAATGATGAGGAGGGAATAACGCAAACTAAAATTCCCTCATTGCAACTGCACTGCAATTACTTACCCCATTTAACATCCAGCATGCCTTCATCAGCATGGACTCATCCACCTCTGAATTCCCACACTATTAACATTACAATTTCAGGAGGTACCATTCCTATTTCCTTGTCAATTCTCCAGTCCCTATGAAAGATGCAGCGATTGCAATTTTCTTGGCTGATTCCGATTTCTGATTTTTTTTTGCTTGTGTGACTGGCCAATACCGATTTTCTTTCTAAGAACTATAACAGCAAATGCAAACAAAAATCAGCCTTTCTTCAATGCAAAATTTTTCCAGAATAAAAGAAATCATTCAACTTTACAATTTACAAAATATAGGATCTTCTCTCACTTAAGTCTCAAAATAAAGTGCTTTGTGACTGGAAAGAAGTACCAATAACTGAAAATGAGTTGCTGTAAAATAAAGAAAAACAAAAGTTTTGATTAAACATTTCTACTCTGCCACCTGAAAAAACCTTAGCAAGCTTTGCAATTTTAATGATTATTCCTTTTCAAGATTATCAAGTATGTGCTTAATAATCAGTTTAAAGTTTACCTCTGATGTTTCACCGCGTTTTCGTGGTGGTTACCCCATGGTTTACTTTGGTTTTACATCTATTATAAATTGCAAGCTTTGTGTTGTCTTCACCCATAGTGGAGAAATTCCATGCTAAAGGCATGTTAGCGTGCATATGACATGTGGTGCATGTGTGAAACGGATCAGTATCAGAAATAGACGAGACTGATCGGCCTGCCTCCGGTTCGGGACAGGCAAACTGAAAAATGGCATATTGCGGTCCCTGGCCGATTGATCGGTGCATCTCTAGTGCCTATGAATTACAGTTCATAACAAAAACACAAATACAAGTTATCTGTGCATGTGACTTCAGAAGGTTCCCCGAGTATTAGGGGTTGCATGACTTAAGATGCCAAAAGTCGACAGTTATGTCCTGAAAATGAAGTCGATGTCATCAAATTGCTGATGACATCATTAATAAATCCACAGAAGGGAATACATTGCAACAAGTGACAAATCTGTATTCGCAAAACTTGCTGCATATGCTGACAAGACAGCTCTTTTACTCAGAACATAAATAAGTAGAAACAAGAGCAGGTTTTAATTCAGCAGCAACAATATATGTAACAATAAAACTTGTACGTAGGGCTGCAACAACTCATGGAGTAACTCGAATAACTATTGCAAAAAATCCCCGATGCAAATTTCTTGCTTCGATGCTTCGTTGCACTGTACTGCTCAGTGATCATCTTGTTTCACACGGAGGATTATTACTGTCGTACAGTGTGCTTACACTGCATTTCATGTAGCAGAGCAGGAGAAAAAAAAGTGATGACAGATTGGTGACACTCCCATAGGGGCCCATTGTAAAAAGGCAGAGGAATGTTCTTCCGGGTCATGGGGATAGTAAACAGCTCCAAACATTGACATTCACAGCATAAAATCACATTCATTTCCATTGCTTACCAAGCACTTTACACAGTATGTCGATAAAATTAGATTATAATTATTTTTTTTTTTTTAAGAAAACATTAATACATTAACTGACATTAAAATACTAAATATTTTTATATGTGCTCAGCATTAGCTATTAATGTATATCATAATTAATAGTTTAGCAGCTATCGAGGCTAATGTTCCCATTTCACTGATGATTTGGTCAATTACTATTGACGCAGGGTAACGTTACATATTAAGTTGTTCTTGTAGCAGTACAGATAAAAGCCTTTGATAACCAGGTTATACAGCCGATTAAAATATCAGTTTACAGCTCTCCTCTGGTCACATAGTTCACTGTGAATTTGCTACCAAATTTATGGCAAAATAGCTTAAATGATTTAAATGCGCTTTTTAAGTGCTGCATCGGCAAAACAGGGCTCAAACAAGAAGTGCTTCTCTCACATTATTTCGCCCCCCTCATCTTGAATTACTTAGAATATCATTGAAATAAAGCTAAATCTTCTGTTTGTCCATACTGACAGTTTGTCCTTTGCCATATTCCCCCCACCCCTTGTCCCAAAGTGCAAGGGGACATTACATATAGTGGTAGTTTTTGCAATGTTTTCCCTCTTGGCCCAATTTAGCTTGTTTTATGGATAAAGAATGACAGTGGATTTTGAGCACTGGACACATTTGAGAGGCGGCTGCTTACTATACAAGCAAATAAGCCGGAAGGCATATTATGCCTGGCAGCCTTAATGAAACATTATACAATATTATTTGCATGTCATTTTGAATGGAAAATGTTTCAAAATTGTTTGAAAGTTTAATATTTCTATGTTAATTTTGCAAATGATTTTTCTCCCTGAAAAATTAAGGAAAATAGCAGCTTCCGGCCTGCCAGAAGACTGGTGCTCAAGATCTAAAAAGTCCATTTCTTTTTTTAGAAACTATTCTTAGTGTTCAGCAAAAACGTATTCAGTAAAAGTCTGCAGCCTTATGGATATCTGTGGCTTGACTTTACATATAGCCTATATATGCTGGGTCACTAAGGATCCAGTCTGTAAGCCGGTACCCTGGCAGCTGCAAGGCACTTTCTCACCGAAGTTCAGGAACATAGTTCCTGGACCATCTCAGCCAGGAACTTTTGCAGCTCTTGGCCAATTCCATGTGTCTCTTTCCCCCCCGCACAACAGGAACTGTAAATTTATGCTAAATAACCATGTAATTTCTTATGAAACTACATCACCACCCCAAATCAAAGGAGGATAAACAAGTCATTTTGGTAATTAGTTATTGGGAGATCAACTGCGATCCATATGGGTTACAGCCTTTTATTTATATTTATATAACCCTTAACATATTTATAATTCATTATTAAATTCTGGCCAGCTCATCAATCTTTTGTTTTCCATAAACAAAAAAAATATATATGTAACGTTATTCCACTAGTAAGCTCTTGCAAGTTTCACTGCTGGCACTGGTCACGTGACATCAGACAAAAGTATATTGGTTACCCAGGGTTCGAAATAGCCGGTATCGCATCGCAGTTTGCGATGTAAAAACACCCACCTGCAAAACAATTGCCTAATTCCCGTTAAAATGATTCACAGCCATTGCTAATCAATATCCAGTTTTAAATTTTATTAGAATTTTAATCATAAAAGTGAAAAAATCCAGCCCCGAT
>JABJVO010000115.1:30443415-30462019 GCA_026770805.1 Boulengeromyrus knoepffleri
TGCTAATCAAATTGCAACTTTTGAAAATTTTGATTAGCAAAACTGCTAATCAAGTTGAAAATCTTATTTGGAACCCTTTTGGTTATGAATCAAATTTTATGTGGCAAAAATATGGAAATGGAACTATGATGGTATTCATTAATGCATTAAACGTAACTGAGATATAAAAATTATTCCATTTGCTTAGTTTTTTGCTCCACTGCTTCTCCCACTTCCCTGCACTTCTGCATAACTGGTATTCTGAGGCATCCATGTTGTTAGTGTCAATCATGTGATCAACGTTAAGTTTTAAGCATCATTGCAGAGCAGTAGTCGACTTGTCCTCTGCAGGGGTTGGACGGACAAGTGCTACTTTTTCCCCACATATACTGAAGTCTCCCGAATTACATGCCTTTGCTCTTCTTTGTACAAAGCAGCACCACACATGAATCGGCCCACAATTTAAAAAAAAAAAAAAAAAATCCCTAATTCATGCTTTTACTGGGACACTGAATACACACAAACAAACCAAAGCCCTGCTTGTTCAGGGTTCAGGAATGGAAGTCCTACAACAGCTACATAGGTGTGCAAGGTCACGTGATTCTCACCCTCACCCGACACATGCAAAGCACTGGGAATGTGTCATTCAAATGAGGCTTGGTTGGTCCTCCCTGTGCTGGCTGGGGCTGAGAGCTGCATAAGCGCCTGCAGAGAAGGCAGAGCACAGCATCCCAAAAGGAAGGAGAACGATAATCAACCTTAATGAGGCTGGGAGGAACTTCCTGGGACTGGTCCTGAGCGAATTCCTACTGGCAGCCATGGCCACGGAGGAACGAAGTCCCACCCCATCCCACTGGACTCCACTTTTCCCACCAAGTACGACAGGTTGGATCCCACTCTTGAGGACCACAAAATGCTGTGGTGAAGAGCCACGGGCGTCCACCTCATTGGCCCACTTCTTTTGTACAGATTTCCACACCTTGTGCCTTCCTGGGACTGACAAGCGACTCTGCTACCTGCTGCACTCATGTGTGCTATAAATGATTTACAATGTGCTTCATGCTTCAAACAAAACAGACCCCTAAAGTTACTGTTGGGAAGACACTGAACAGTTCCGTTTGGGCTCATTTCTGCCAAGGAGCTGATCAGTGAACTACGACAGAGAGCACGCCTCATCACTTCTCCTTAAGTACATTTTTCCTTTTGGTAGACACTCAAAATATTAAATATAAAATACTTGCTACAGGGTATCCCTACGACCCAAAAATTACATTAATCGGCAATGGAAAGCTTCACCAGCAACAGCAGCTAGCGACTCGCTAAGCCCAGCCGCATCAGAAAACAGGGGAGAATGAGCCCAGTTTCTCTATATACTCTATAAGGGCCCATGAACCACAAACATAGGTTATATCATTTATTTACAGTAGAAATACTCTTTTTTTTCTCAAACCAAATTTATATCACCCACAAAATAACAAAATGAACCCAGGACCACTATACGAGTGATTCAACAATATGAAATGCAGATTCCTGCCCACAGTGTTTGTATGCAAGCAGTTGTTAAGAGTAGAGCATTAGTTTATACAGATTCCATATCTGCACATAAAGAGCTAGAGGCTGTCTAGCACCTATTTCTATCACGGTAATAAAGCAGCTATTAAAAATATAGGCAGACATCTTTGTACAGTAACGGTGCATTTTCAAAGCGGGAAATAAATGCTTCTGTGCCTTGTAGCGTCACCACGGCTTGAGAACCCCCAGCTTTGCCGGCCGGCTGTATTTCACATGGACAACAGCAGACACTCTCAGCACTGGGCAGGTTGACCCGAGGGGGCCAAGGATTCAGAAAACCCAAAGTATTCTTAGTACACGTGACAAAAACCCCGTAAACGCCACCTCAGGTACAGGTGCAGCTAAGGGCGGGAACTGGCTTATCGTTGTCATGCCAGGTCTATTGGTCCAAACATTGAATTTCCTTAATACACTATCCACTTTTCTAGGGGAAAGTAGTAAACAGAATACATTACCCACACTCCTACAAAAGGCACGATACATCTGCAACATGCAAATAAAGCTCAATTTTATACTTGTTTGTGTCAAAATATCTGTTTCTGTCTAGCTTGAAGTGCGCATCCCGAGTGCTAGAAATACCAGAACAGAAGTAATACAGTGAAATGCTTTCAGTGTTAAGCTTAAAGGCAACACTTAAAATATGCTGGAGACTTTCAAGAGAAAAGCAGCAAAAACATATCAAATTCATACAGCTGTTACACTGTGAAGAAAGATCAGAAGACCTGGGGAATATTATTCCAGCACCAGGCTGTAGGAAAGAGATTTAACACTTCAGCTCTATGAGATATGGGTGAATATATGAAGCAGATCAAGATGAATGTACGGAATAATAAAACACCTTCAAAATTACTGATATAAAACAGGACTCAGAGGAGAATGTCCCAGTGTATAGGAACTTACTGGCTTGTCTTCCTGAAAGAATGTTATTTTACCAAGCATTTTAGTAAATGCACCAAAACCCACAGCAACAGAACACGTTTCGGTATTTACATAGCTGAGTATCTGACAGAGGTTCCTTGTCACATCAGGACCCTCCCAGGATTTGAACCGGCAGTCTGCCTTGGGACTGGCTGGTTAATGGTGATGTAGCCACAAGTTCTTGAGGGACAATAAGTCACAACATCCTATTTTAACAATGAGTTTTTTTCTTTTCTTAAATAAAAGCTTTGTTCGTGACTGTCACATCTGCAAACTGGGCCTGTCGCAACAGAGATCCTGAAGGAACTGTGGGAATGAGCCAGATGTTGTAAACTGAATTTCCCGTTACACACACCAGATCCCCAGAGACCCACTATTTCATGCCCAGAGGTTTATTTCGCATCGGAAAGGCAGCAGATTGAGTCTGCTATTATACCAGATATATAGGCCAGGCATAAATGTTCTCATTAGGTATGTTCTAAATGCAATGCATAAATTCAAAAGCAACTATATAACGAGAAATGTATTCATATTTGAAAATTAAGACTGAGTACATGTAAAATGTATTAAACACACATGTAATGAGTCAATATGTATAGCACCCTCACTGGAAAAGTCACAGGATTGTGAATAAGCTTTGTGTTGAAGGATGGTGCCCTCAGTGATGCAATGGATAAGATACTTCCTAAGAAGAAGCTAAACTGTCTTTGATTTTAAATCTTAGCTCGCCTTCAACAATATGCCAGGGCTTCTGATGGCAGCTCTTAGTTCATCTCAACTCCAACTTGGGAGAAAATCAGAGAGATCCTTACCAGGCTAGGAATGTGGTAATCAATAGAAGACTGGTTCACAGACCAACAAAGCGAGACAGGCTGGGAGAGAGAGTGACAGGGAGCTGCATCCCCATGTCAGCGTGGGGCAGCTGTCAAAGGGGTGCTGAAACCCAGCCTTAATGGACTATCCTGGGGAAACGGCGAGAGAAGTGCGCTCTGATCCACCAGTAACCAAGAGCCAGGTCCCCGATCGGGGATTCTGAAGTTAATTACGGCAGGTGGGGGAGTGTTGAGGCAAATTACCGCAGGCTGATGTCACTGGGGACGAGCAGCGTGCAGTAAGTAAAGCCTTCCCAGCCACCAAGGACTTACCCGTCTCATGAGGAAGTCGGCATGAATGACTCACCACCGCAGAGAAACGGCGGCACTTTCATTCGTACAGACAAAACGGGGCAGATACCCCCCCCCATGTGTTTGCACCTGAGGGTTCCTTGATATTGGTCCCGGAAATCCCCTCACAGCAGTGCAAGTTTAGTTCCATGTATATAGAACCCCCTCCCCCTCTCTGACAGACACACACACACACACATAGACACACACACACACACAGACAGACAGACACAATTGCTTACCCTCTAGGCAGCCTGACCAGAGAGCAAATTAAACTATTTGTGAAGGGTCTGGTGCAAATCATTTAAAACCACCCTTTCATTGCAGACATGGTCACAACTTTCTAAGCAGTTCACTGGCAGTCACTGATGGGTGACTAGGTCCCACCCCCGCCAGGTTTTAGCACCCCCACAGGATGACACTCACCTATCTTCTGGTTAAAGATTTTGTCGAATGTCAGTTCATCTCTCTCTTCTAGGTACTTCTGCATGACGCTCCGAATACTGAAACAAGGAGGAAATAGGGCAAGTGAAACATTTTTTTTTTTTTTTTAAAAAAAGGGGAGAATGCCACCAAGAGTCATCATTTAACAGAAGGATTTAATGTTAGCAAAAAATTTGAGTCCGGGATCCTCAACCCTGGATGCCACTTCATTCACTGCAGCCTTGCTAAACCATCTCAGTCCTCGTTCTCTCCTTCCCTGACCAGAAAAAGAAGACAGCTGGGAGCCTGGGACACCCCGAGATGCAGTGTTAATGAGCATCGCGTTGGGGAGAATGATTCAATTAGCAGACTCCTCTGTGGGCCCATTATCATGCTGACGCCGTCCCGTCGAGGGCGCGGAGGACTGGCCACACGTGTGATCTGTGTATGCAAGCAGGAGTATGCTGGGAAGGGGGGGGCAGGGGTCACTGCAGCCTGCCGCACGCGACTAACTTGCTTGCCAACATATTCTCAGTCCCCTCATCACAATGAATAATGAAGACCCCCCCCCCACCCCCACTGCACAAACAGTGTGAAAAATGAAAGTGAAAGGTGTTTCATATCAGGCAGAGATAATCCACTCTATTAAACAAGCTGCAACTGCTCTCTCCACAGAGAAGGCAGGAGACTGACCCCAAACACACCCACCAAGAAGAAACCTGTTCAGCCAGTTGGGGTGATTACATTTTTTTTTAAACCAGGACAGGTACAAACAGTTATGTTTTTAAAAATCTAGACACGAAAGGCAACTGCAAACAAATACAATTTGAAAGTTAGCCATCTTAAATATGAAGATACTGTGATACAAATAAAATCAGAATTGCATTAGTGCACTGGAAGATATTCAAACAGTTTATTTTTATAAAAAAAAAAAAAAGCTATTGCATCAAGAAAGCAATAAAGACCAAAATCCTACATGATGCATAATATCACCTCAGTCTAAATGTGTGCATTTTAGGCTTTTGAAGAGACCATATGCACCATGAATGAAGCACCATGCTAACTAAACGTAACTGACACAGACCCAAATGAATCAAGGTGCGTTGCAGCAGCAGACAACGGAATTGCGAAACACTTCCTGTTTCCCCTGCCTACAACAAAACGTCGATAAACACCAAGCAGGACAATCAGCAACAGGAGCACACCAATCACATGTGAACAGGACTGCAACTCCCAAGAAGCCTTGCCAACAGGGGGATAGATGGAGGTCAGTCCTCTCAATATACCCATAATACTTGCATAAACATCACATGAGTATGATTTTTATTTAATGTACCCTTGTGTGAAAATTAGATGTTGTGGCACAATGTATCAAAACACTGGCAGGATATACATGTGACAAGGTATATAGAAGTTTGTCGTAGGAGGAGTCTCGTTGCAGAGAACATTTCCTTTAGTAAAAACTCAAAGCATTTTCATCCAGCTTCAACAGGGTTACTTAAAAAAAACCATCATAAATAATATAATATATATAAATCTCTCAAATGCTCCCATATATGGAATTGTATCTGGCCACTTGAAACTTCTGAGAACAGAAAACTTTAGCTATTTAAATACAATCCATCAAACTGCATAAAATAAGCATTAAACCAAAAGGCATGTAAGCAATTTTACATCACATCTGATCTCACTTTTTCCTATTGTTTAGTATGATGTTCTCACATGCAGCTTGACAGCAAAAGTTCTGCTTTGTATCTTCTGGCGACCTCCACTTTCTGAACACCAGGGCATCCTGAAGATGTGCTGGTCAGAAAAACGCTGGAGGTGGTGACCTTAAAGACACTAACCACAGAAAGCAAGAGCCATCTTGCATTTCTTCAAACACCTAAAAGTTCTATCATTTCTTAGTGGTGGGGCTCGTCTCAAAAAGTGTGCAGGTTCCAGGGATATGCAAGTATACCATCAGGGAAGCTGCCCACCCAACAGACTCTGCAGAACTGGCCTCAATGGAAGTGCTTGTAGCAGACCACACACACACAGCAACCAGATAATGCATGTAAATACACACACACACACACACACACACACACACACACACACACACATTATGAGCCAGAGACATTTCTGAGAAGATTACCTGCTGTGAGACAAACATTTTCCTGCTGATCTACAGTGGATGGTTACACCACAAAATTGCCAGACTGAGCCCAGAGAAAAGCAGTTAAAGGAAGACATGGTCTGGTAATTTCATAACTTGCCTTGAGGTGATTCAGTACAACTATTTAAAACTGGCAGAAATGAGAAGTTGAAAATTGTGTGTCACACACAAATTTAGTTACCAAAAACTGTCTGGGTGTTGAAACAGACTGAGGAACTCTACGCTGAAAACACCTTCCTATGTAAAATACAGACGCTCCTCTACTTACGAACGAGATACGTTCCGAACGGCCGTTCGTAACTTGAAATGTCCGTAAGTCGTTATTCAACATCATTTTAAGGATATATGCAAGAACAAAGAACTAGGACGCTGGGAGTACGCACGCTACGCTGCTGCGCGGCGGGAGTAGCGGCCAGAAGTCGTACTGGGCGGAAATGGCGCACAGAAAAAAAAAAAAAACTTGATATTGCGGACAGGAAACGGGAGCCTAAGGAACACAACTTGGACTTACAGTCCTCTTCATTCATATGTCTGAAAGCTCGTAAGTTGAAAGTTTGCAAGTAGAGGAGCGTCTGTATATGCATCATGCTCCCTTTCTGCAGACCGCAACACAGCCCTGACTCGGACATAATTTTCTAATAGTAAGCTAATTAATTAAGGAGCATTATTAATAAGTAGAACAAATGCAAGAACTTGTTTACTTGAAAAGGGAGCAAGTGGACATATGCACACAGACACACACACACACACACAAAAAATTGTAGGCAAAACGGTCAAATTTCAAGTAATGATGATTACAGGGGTCACCCACAGATATCAAAGCACATGGCACCATGCCAGACTTGATATTTACACCCTGTGCCACACGGTTCTATTATCAGGTGGCATTTGGTTTGGTGCCACCACTGGTAACAAAATTTCAGGGCAAAGCTCTAATCCAGCACTGACAGAAGAGAGTGGGTCTGTTCATCACACTTTAAATATATTTCCAATGCTTGTAAAACAGTATTCTGACCGGGTACAGTTCATGGAGGTAAATGGCCAAAAAGATCCATCAGATTAAGTCAGTGCAGGCGAGCAAAGTATAGACATAATCTGGTTTGTGAAGTGAGGTTAACATCAGCAGTAGGTCTCCGTATGTAAAGGATGCCACATGAGCCTCTTAACCTCATGCTTCAGAAACTTCCTGGTGTGTCTTTACTTTGCCTGCATGATGTGAAACAATGTTGAAAAAAACGTCCTTCCTTCCTGGTGGTATCAGGTACTCAAAATCCCCCACAAAAATTTTACTAAATCAGTAACTCCAAAATAAGTTGAAATGTAAAAAAAAAAAAACAAAGTATATTTAATAACCATATGTAACACTGAACGGTGAACACTCTCACACTGACGTTTATTTTGTCTTATAATGAAAGCAGCATTCTTAAATATGTCACACCAAAACATTTCCCCACAGATCCTCATTACTCAGTTAACAAAAAATAATCCTTAAGTAATAGTTTTGAAAATTTGACCCATAATTCCTAAACTTGACCAACATTCTCCTAAGACTTTGTTGGCTGTGATGGGCCAAAATCAATGATTTATCACTACAAATAGGAGTGCTTAACCCTAGAGGTTTATAGTTAGTTCTAGCCAGGGTATGTTGGAGCTCATTTTTAGTGCTGGTTATCCTCTCCTTTACATTACTATGCCAAACACAAACATACGTGTTTGATGTTACCCCCATCAATGGACCACATGGTCAGAGATCAAATGTCCCACATTTGCCCTCATACTCTCCCAATGCCCTTCCCTCCTGCTACTGGGCACTTTTAAACTTCTTCTTAGCCACCCCACCATCAACCATCATTATCATACCTCTTCTCCCACCTCAAGATACCCACACACTCCCCTGATCATGCAATTCAAATAATCCCTCTCTCTCTGACAATACTGGGAGGCCACCTGACCAACCCTCTCAGCTATGCCGCCAAAGTCTCACCTAACTGCTAGCAGTCTCAAGCTTGGCCTGGTGGGAATCTAACAGCGCTTTGCGATCTCAGCAGTACCACATTAGCTCAGTGCTGCCATCTGACAACAAACAGACTATATTTATTTGTCTCTCTCGTTTAAAAAAAAAATGTTAAGGGACTTTTTAAGGGGTCCGTTTATAATGCTACTCATCCCAAACCACCCTCTCACCCAGCATCACAGTGGATTACCAATTCGGAAGCTCATGCACATATTTCACGATTGTCTTAATTTAATAAGGATATCGATGACAGGCTATTTTTATGTCATTCCATGTTGATACTGAAATGCCAGTGTTAGTGGTTTACAAGCACAATAATGGTGCTAATGCTGATATTCCTATAAAAATCTCAGGGCTAATTGTGCCTATGCTGCGGTATGGCATGGAATTCCATGGTGTAATATGGTGCACCAAAGCACGATACTCACAAGGGGGAAAAAGGAGTGGCTAAATTGCTGTAGAGCAAAGGTATATTGCGTGCATGAATCCTTTATAGCTGTTTGAGCCTAATAAACAAAGCTCTATGCTTTTTTAAACAAAGCAGAGCACTACAGTGCAAAGAGTGTGGCCCTTATTCACATATCTCTTAGTTTAGGCTAATTTTACATGCCCCCCTTTACTCATACAATCCCTAAGCTGTTTATGGCACCTTTACCACATATTTGCTCAAACAAGTGAGTCAAAAGCTGCACAAGCTTTCGATCTTTGATTAAGCAAACCAAGCAGCTGATGGATGAAGTTACCTGAAAAATGACTCAAGCACAATTACCCCAATACTCCAGAAACACTATTTCACGTTTTCACCAGCATCCGCTAAACCTGAGCTTGCCACGTGTAAGTGTTTATTTTTGGAGCAGCTTTTACATCTGGTAAGTTCATGACCTGTGAACAGAACAGTCTACCTCTGTGTCTCAAATGGAACGTGATGATAATGAATAAACCCAGGTAAAGACAGTTATCTACCAAATAATAAAGGAACACAGGTATCTTGCAACTAACGGGACATATATACACATAAATCATAAGTAAGTATGCAATGGTGTGTAATAAAAATGTTTATATTTTAAGACCAACAGACATTTCAGTAATGCTATCGGTGATTTTCACTACCACACGTTGTGCAAATTACATAAATGACATTTGCATGCAATTTTGTTATTTTAAAATGTCACACCTTCCACTGCATTTTACCTTAACTTACAATGTTTCCTAAGGCAGTGATATTGTGTTACATGGTTATTATCTTGATGCATGTGCCTGTCTCTTTTTGCTTTAACATAGGGGCAACATTGTCTCAGGATCCAAGGCCTAATTCAGCCAATGCAGAATAGTTCAAAACTCCAAAGCTACCAAAGAGGCAAAGGAGACGTGGATTAACTGTGCACATGCAGCTCAATGAAGGCTAGGACAGGGCATTCACTGCAACCACAATACAAGATACCACCGTTAACAAAAAGAGGATCAGAGGAACCACCAAAATTGCAATGGAAGTTTTTGGTAGTTTCTCCATTTGCGTATGTATTTCAATTTTTTATCACTAATATTTGTGTTTTTTCCCTCCCTACTTTTCTAAGAACAGATGACTGCAGAGTGTGATGAAAATAGCCAATGAGATTTTAAAGGTAATAACATGGCCCAAGGTCTGCTTACAGACTACCACGGTAACCATTTTATGAACAGGTTAAATACAGGCTTCTCTTTCAATACCGATGATAAGGTACAATGTAGTCATTTCCTAAATTTTTCAAAACGAGGAAGCACAATGAATCAGCCTTGGATGACATGGGTGAACCGATTAGTTGAGTATTGCTGTTTAGACAAAATCCATCTATTGTGCCAGGTGAGAAGCAGGATGGAAACCCCTAGCTGTTTGGGGGGGGTCGGTCCCTGGGTGTCATGTCCCAGCTGGCTGGCGATCCACCTATGCTTGTCAAGTTGTCCTTAGTAACTGGATGACAGGTTAAACTAAACTGATCACTTAACGATCGTCTATTCACGCACGCCCACACCCCTCCACCCCAAGTCATAAACAAATTGTAATAAAGACTCAGGAGGAAAATAGGCAGAAGGGCAAGGCGGCAGGTACCTGGGTTCGGGAAGGACGATCTTCTTGCTCGCCCGGGCCGCTGGAGTAGATTTGCTCTTCTCCATGGCCATCAGGTAGCTGACATCGGCGAGAACTGCTTCGAGGTCCGCCATCTTCAGCCCCCGGGGTTAGCCCAAATCGATGCGAGGCAGCCCTGGGAAAGTCGTGGAGACGCGGAGGCGAAGCCGCACCGAGAAAGGTGCCTGTATCTCGGTATCAAAAACCAAACGCCGCAGGGTCTGGGGATCCAGGAGGGGCGGAGAGGAGGGGAGCAAACGCGGGGCTCGGGGGTCGCGAAATGCTTAGTCTCCTCGCTTCTGGGGTGCCGCTTATTCCTCGCCTGCTTGCAATGCTCAGAGTTTCTTCCAGAAAGGCATAGTGACTATGCCGGCCGAGGTAAAAAGGTATATTCGGAGATGTTGCGATTTCATACGCCGATCGGCTGTCAAGATTCGCGGTGGCTCTTGCAAAAGCACAGAAACAGGGTATCGTTTTCATCAACGCGTTATCCGATTCACCAAAACTGGCAGAATATGTCACCAGGTCAGTGAGTTAATTCCGACAGCACTGACAGTAGTTTAATAGATGTTTCAAATTTTTATTTTAATTTTTTCGTCCCACTCCCCCCTCCCCAACACGCTTTGTCAAGGAGCCACAACGTTGCTGATTGAAACACACAGTCGGGTCGTAGCAAAAATTTACCAGCACTTAAACCAAGTGACCCAACTGGGCGAAATCTTAATGCTGCGGTGTAATACAGCAACTATATATCATCAGTGTGCATGCAGGAAAAATGGCAGATATAAGATAGGTCTGTATTTTATGATGCATCCACATTTAAAATACAAGTAGCTCATTCATATAAATACATATTTTAAAACGGTACCGAAATGTCCAACACACATCAAATCCAGTGAGCTGGTGATGAACTAGAGTCAAAATACAATCTCCATTTTGAAGACAATATTAAAACAGCGACGATATAATAATAAAAAGCAGCTAGAAACTACACACGGTATAAAAGATGAACGACTTGTGCGCCACTGTAAATCCGTATCCCGAAGACCACCTCATTTTTTTCAACGGGAAACATTTATGTATCGGGGAAAAAGACAGAAAATATCAAATTTTGCTACCAAATTCACGCCACGTTTGTTTATGGTCGCGCTCGTCGCCTCGCTTCCTGCTACTCAAACCTCCGCTGATACTGCAAAAGGAAGCACCGGCCACCAGCTAGTTAATGTTAACAAGGCGACTAGTTAATTGTCTAAGAGCGCCTGTAAACACGGGTGACGCGCGTATCGCCCTAAGGTACTCAAACATGGCTGGCCAGCTATCAGAAACACTAAATTAATAGCTGTGTAGTGCCTGAGAATGACAAGCAGAAAACTGAAACCAACTCGACGGGTTCTCCATTTTCTTGGCCAAGAAGGGGGTGCGACTGACTCCGTCCCCCCAGTTAACGACCTGATACTTCGTTAGCAACTCCAGTTACCATACACCTTAGTAAGTTCAAATGAGCGATTTGATTAACAAGCCCCCAATTAATTAGCTCTCTCCAGCGCGATACTGACCAGTTAACCCCAGCCAGCTCCCTGGTAACTAGTAGGCAACTCCGGTTAATCAACAAGCCAGTTAGTCGGGTCCAAAATAAGCAGCCTCGCAGGTAACTTCTCCAAATTTGCCAAATGCAGCCCGAAGCTGTCTGGTTCCGCCACCTAGTCAGCCTACCCAGTTCCTCTCTTTTTTCTGCCTTTCTGTGTTGCGGGTATTTTTCTAGCGTTTTTTCCCCCTCTTGTGGCGGGGAGGGGGAGGGGACGACGGAAAAGGAAATTAGCCGAACGTTAGCAAGCAGGCTAACTATTCAGATGGCAATCTCTCTGGCCCGAGTGGAAGTCCTGCCACTCTTTCTGCCCGTTGACAACCCCCTCCACTGAAATGTTCGCCGTTTTCCCAGGCTGATTAATAGAATAATAGAGGTGTTCCTTAAAAAAACCGAGGAAAGGGCAGACTAGCTAACATTCGCTAGCTCTTGCGAAACTTCATTATCCTCTTTTTCGGTCAATGGTGACAGCCGTCACGGGACGGCGCGCGCTCGCCGCCTATTAAATTAAGTGTCAGTGCAATTAAATATGAAACTGGCCGCCCAGCTACCGTCTGGCCCGCCTTCCTCAGTCGCTCTGCCAAGCTGCGACCACCCCAGACATCCGATAACGTCGCTTTTCCTCCCCTCTTAAGGCAATTTCCTCCCGCCCAAGCATCCGCAGTCGAGGCTCCGGTGCGAGTCGCGATGACTGGTCGTATGTCGCCGACAGCATCGGTGGACGACTCGGCGAGTCCGTACTCTTGTTCCTCGGCGTTAACTCCGTAAAAAACCGCTTCGTTTCCCTCCGATCTTTTTTTTTTGTTCTTTCTCCCGGCATGAAACCACTGTCCGGTTTTCACGGCTCAAATCGTGCCCGGCGTGTGTATCGCTGTAAGCGAGGCGAGTGTGTTTCTCACACTCTCAAGAGTCCCCACTTCCTCCGGCGTCGGCTGTACGCGAAACACGGAAGCGGATTCCGCGGATCGGCCTCAAGCTGGGTGCACTGCGCTCACACCCGCGGAGCCGGCGTGCATTAAAGCGCCATGTTATTTCCAACACATCAGAGCAACAAGAAGCGCCCCCAAGACGCCTAGGCACAGACTTCACATTTTGTCGATATATGCAGTAACATGTTAAAAAACATCCTCTCAGTCGTCTGTATTATATGGATCGCTCATGTTACACCTTAAACATAGTTTTAAAAAGACAACCGCGTGTCACTGTGGATCTTCTTTTTGTCACACGTGAATTTTGTTACGGTTTTACTTTCCCCATTTTGGGCCATCGCTTATAAACTATAAACTAACAGACTGGTTTGATTGTTACGATTCTTTAAATGGCATATGGACTGTGTCACCTATCCTAGAACTGATTTATCGCAAACTCTGCAAAATAGTAGGAGCCTCCTCTTTCTGTTTTCTGGGGCGGAAGAGTTTATTTTTGTTGCAAACAACGTGATCCCGTTTCTCCAAGTCACAGTGTTCACAGAAAGTCCTGGGACTATTGCTTAATTCTGTAAAAAAAAATTGCAAATTTATTGGTTTCATAACAAAAACCTATTAAGTAATGTTTAACATCTCTGCACATATCTTCCGCACAGACATTTTATTTTTATTGCCATTTTTTGACTGACTCCTTCAGTTCTGTTCTTGCCATTTTGCTATTAAGTGCAGTTCTTGGCTTTGAGTCATAAAGGGATACTAAATATTAATGCCTGGTGTTTTATTTTATTGCAAAGGGATTACTAATTAAAAAGCACCAAGTGAGACTGCTTCTCAATGAACCTTTTAACTCAAAACAACTCTTTTAGAAGTATAATTTTGGTTTTAATTAATTACTTCTTGAATGTTTTACTTAAAGCTACTCGTTATTTCTAATGTGATATTTTTGGTAAACAATTTAACAAAGTAATGATTTTTATAGTAAAACCAATACATTTGCAATATTTTTTGCTGAATTAAGCAAGCGTCGTAAGACTTTCTGTGAGCACTGTGTGTGTGTCTGTGTGTATTCGTTTGTATCAAAATACAGCCTACAGCTTCAATAGACGAGAATATCATGCATGCTTACAGGTTTCTTTCCGGCAAGGGACGCATGAATCGCTTTTGAGAGTTTGCCTCATCCTAGTGGCCACAAAATGTAATTTCAGGCCTTTTTACTGCCGTGTCAATAGAGACTTTTTCTTGCTTGTCATTTACAATCTGGTCATTCCTTTGTCTGGAAAGAAATAGACGAAACACTGCTGCTTAAATTCAGATGTAGATTTGTGCAAAATACAAAATTGAGTCATTCGTTCCTCATTTTAGGCTTGATTAGGTAGACAATAACGTCGTTTAGACAGATAATACACAGTGTTTATTCGTACTTTGTCTTCATGGTTCACGGTGTGCTTTGTTCCTCTGCTGCTGCATGTAAACTAATTTCCCCAGACGATCAATAAAGCATATCTATAAATAAATGAACAAACAAAAACAATGCAGTGTCTTATGGGCACACCACCTGCAGGAGGCGCCATAGGTCAAGTGCCTCGGGTGGAGGTCGAAGACAGAGGCCTTGGTGGACTGATCCCCAGCTACTGAAGGTGGCTTTAGGGACATGGTGCATAACCTCTCTGGTGGGAAAGCAGCCTGAGCTGCCGCAGGAGGTAGGAAGATACTGTACCATCTAGACCAGGGGTGGGCAGTGTCTATGTAGGTTTTTGGGATAGCCATCTGTTCAAATCCAGATGTGAGGAATCTTCAGCTAATCAGTCCTCTAATTAGTAATCTAACTAGGGAGTTACAGCGAAAGCCCACACACACAACACCCCTTTCTGCATAAGATTGCCCACCCCTGGTCTAGACATAGTCAGGCCCACTTTAATTTATCAAACGGGCTCTGGAACCAAGGTCTTGGAGAGGGATGGACTCTGTTCCACTCTGGAATTGCCCTGGTTGGTAGGAGTCGGGCAGGCGTGGGTTTACTTATATCCCCCTGGTCCGGTGCTTTGAATTTACTTTGGTGAACGAGTTGTATCATCAGACCTGAAACACTTTTTTTTTTGGACACTTGGGGTGAAGAGAGGAAGTGAGTTGATAACTGATCGCCACCTAGTGGTGAGTTGGATCAGATGGTGAGGGGAAAAATGTCTGGACAGACCTGATAGACCCAAACATATAGTGAGTGTGTGCTGGGAGCATGTGCAGAGGCCACTTTCTGGGAGATATTCAACTCGCACCTCCAGCAGAACTTCTCTAGTATTCTGATGGAGGCTGGAGACATTGAGCCTAAATGGGCCATGATCTGTGCCTCCGTTACTGGGGCAGCTGTGCTGTGCTGTGGCACTAAGGCTGTTGGTCATGGTGGCAAATCTCTAGCCTGGTAGAGGACGGCAGCAGTAAAATGAGCTGTCAGGCTCTTCTGAGTTTGGTTACCATGTTTGACTCTGGAGGCAGCTCACTGGTATACCTACAGGACAAATGGAGTACAGTTTTAAAACCTGGGGAGATGAGAGGTTGTGTTCCAACTTCAGAGGCATCGCACTCATCAACCTCCCTGGAAAGACATACGCCGGGGTACAGGAGAAGAGGGTCCAAATGTTGGTGGACTCTCAGATCCAAGAGAAGCAATGCAGATTTCGTTCTGGTCGTAGAATATTGGACCAGCTCTTAACCCTCACAACGATACTGGAGGGTTCATGGGCATTTGGCCAGCCAGTCTATATGTGTTTTGTGGAGTTAGACAAGCCATATGACCGTGTCTCTTGGGGGGTCCTGTGCAGAGTTCTTCAGGAGTATGAGGTACTGGGCTTGCTGCTATGGGCCAGTCGGTCCCTGTATAACTGGAGTGAGAGTTTAGTTTGCATTGCCAGCAGTAAGTCAGACTCATTCCTGGTGGGTGCTGGGCTCTGCCAGTGCTGCCCTTTGTCACCAATTCTACAGGTGTAGCCAACGGGCAGAGGGGGTCTGGTTTGGTTGCTTTTTGCACATGATGTGGTCCTTTGTGCTTCTTCGAGCTGAGACCCCCAATGTGCGTTTGGGAGGTCTGCAGCTCAGAATGAGGCAGCCGGAACAAGGATCAGCACCTCCAAGTCTGAGGTCCTGCTTCTCAACCGGAAATGGGTGGATTGCCCCATCCTGGTGGGGAATCAGTTACTGCCTCAGACGGAGGAATTTAAGTAATACTGGATCTTGTTTACAATTGAGGAAAGAATGGAACAGGAGACTGACTGGCAGATCAGTGCAGTGTTAGCTGTTAGGCAGATGTTGTAGCAGTCGGTCGCGGTGAAGAGAGAGCTTAGCCAAATTGGGAAACTGTTGATTTACTGATCTATCTACGTTCCAACCCTCACCTACGGTCACAAACTTTGGGTAGAGACTGGAAGAATGAGATTGTGGACACAAGCAGCAGAAATGAGCTTTCTTCTCATTGATGGAGTGAGGAACTCAGACATTCAGAAGGAGCTCAAAGTAGAGCAGCCAGTTGAGGTGATTCAGACATCTATCTAATATGCCCCCTGGACGGCTCCTTGGGGATCTTTCAGCCATGTCCAATCTGGAGGAGGCCCAGGGGCAGAACCAGGACACGCTGAAGAGATTCTATCTCTTGGGTGCCTTGGGAACGCCTTGATACCCCATCATTATAACATCCTCTCTACTTTGTTTAATATACTACAGAAAATACAATAACATCATTTTTCGCAAGAAACTCAATGCACAGGAAAATGGACAATTTTTTACTGTTTGCCAAAATCATGTGTGCACTTACATGTAACCTATTATTCTTAATCTTTATCAGTAGCATAAGTATTAGTAAAAATGTTAGCATAGTTGTTTTTGTTGTGTCAGTAACACTTTGGTAGTATACTTTATCATTTACACAATATCAGCTTTTAAAAATTGTTTAAAAATGGGGTTCAATTATGGTATAATACCTCTAACAACCTCTAACAGTTTAATTTATATAGTGTCTTTCACCAACAGAGTGGTGACTCTGAGGCTGGGGATCTGTGCCAGACACTGTAAGGTTGCTGGTTCAAATCCCATGAATGCCTGGAGTGATTCTACTCCATTGGGCCCTTGAGCAACATCTACATCCAGCCCTATAAGGAGGTCTACCAACTTACAGGGAAAAACTTGGGGGTTGGTGGCAGGATCGGCACTCCAGTCACCGGGAAGAAACCTCAGGTATCACCCACCACAAGGCTGCACTCAGGTTCTCATCCCTGAGGTGGTTTGTCATGTGGTGGGTGCAGTGACACTGTATCAGTGCATGATCCTTAGCTCTTTCACCAATGCAAGGATGCTTTAAGAAAAAGAATACCTATAGTAAGATTGAAACATTGAATTATAGAGATGCACAGTGGTAAAAGACAGTTTATTCCCCTCTGGGTCGCGGTGGAGTCATGGTACAGCTTCCTTTGGGCAATACAGGCTGCTGTTGGTGTGTCACTGCTGGATGTGACAAAGGGAGTGGATGTGGGGGATGTGTAGGTGGCAGCCAAACTCCCTGAAGTGCTTATGCTGCCCATAGTGGAGGTAACATTCCACAGTGCATTAGTAGCACATACACCTGGTAAAACAGCTATAGATGGGATTGGACTGATATTATTATTACCACTTAAACTCCCAGCTTTTATGCACCAATTGCTTGGAATGAGGCTATTTACTATCTTATCTACTGGGTTGTCAACTTTGGTCAGCTGCATAGCATGAGATTTTCAATTCGAGACAAGTCTGCTCATGCATTTACATGTATGTAATGTTTTTATTACCTTGTAACTAGTCTGTAGGATTTGCACAGGACTCCAACACATTTGATGTAGCCAATTTTAGGTTCATAATGGAATAATATGGATTTGCCGGAAGATTTCTTGCATGAGCGTGACAGTCTGAAAGCGTGAGTGTCACAGCCGATGCGTGAGAGCCTGCGACTCTGCCTCCATGACGACTGCTGTTTCACATCCTTGACAATGGTATCCCTGAGCAAGTTAATCCTGCATCAGTAAAAACACAACTGGTTAAACTGTAACATTGTAAGGTGCGTTATTTGCTTTGGATTTAAGTGTCTGCTGCACCCTTAGACAAAAAGAAACACAGTGATGTAGATGGAAATTTACCAATTATTTTTAGTGTACAGTAAGTGCTTTAAGTTAAAGGGCAACAGCAGAATTGTTCGTGTGGTTTTAATATGCATCATCCAGCTTTGTGGCAACAAGTGTGAGTGTAGCTACATACCCCTGGAATGAGGCGTTGGGAGTTGGCTCTGAGCACACTAGTGCTCCCGAATGGGCGCTAATACCAGCTGTATCATTCCATGGTGTGCAGTGAGGGCCGGACGTCTCTCTCGGAGTCTTTTCTTAGATCAGCATATGACATCCTTGTGGTTATGGGGAGCAGCACTTAACAATGAAGTTATAGCACCTCTTACATTGCTGCTAAGTCTGCAGTAACGCGCCAGGAAGACGTGCTGCTCAGGCCAGGAAGACGTGCTGCTCAGGCCAGGAAGACGTGCTGCTCAGGCAATCAGATGTGTCCCAGGTCTCTGTACCATCTTACCAAATGGCACAACCGTAGACCCTCTCCAGGGACTTCAAATAGCAACCTTCAAGTACAAAATTCATCTTTAACTATATTGGTCATAACCTGCTCACTCTCTTCTTATGATATGAGTACCAGGCACAACAGATTTGTCTGACCAGGAGGGAGGGGCTGCAGTGTAATGGGTG
>JABJVO010000115.1:30493638-30509622 GCA_026770805.1 Boulengeromyrus knoepffleri
GGGTTAAGGTTGTCATAGTTAGCGTTAGCATTTTTCCCATTGAAATGAATGAGCGGTCCTCATAAGGATATGTATACTCTACATATGCATGTGTGTGCGTGTGTGTGTGTGTGTATGTGTGTGTGTGCGTGTATGTGTGTGTGTGCGTGTGTATGTGTGTGCGTATGTGTGTGTTTGTGTGTGCGTGGGTGAGTGGTCTCACGCTGTGAGCACATTGTGACTGTCGACATTTGACAGTGTTATACATTTAAACATTTAGATATACAGCCTTACTTAGAGATGCAAACTTATCAACGTTTAGTTTTTTTCCCTCAAAAGTGAGGGGGATCGATCAGGATCAGGATCAGGATCAGGATCCCCCCACCATCTGCACCCCTGGTGAAAAACATCAGTGAAAAATATTATGTTACACCATAAATCTGATAATGGTAACAGGTCCATAAGCATAATATTGGAGTGAGATTTGGTACTTTGACATACAGCTGAATTTTATTTTACTCCAGATGCTGCATGAGCTCAAATTTTACTTCCAAAAGTCAACTTCAGGCTGCAAACAGATAATTTTCAATTATTTACATTGCAATCTGATCCAAGAGTAGTTTTAGTTTTGAGAGTTTTATTGACTAGAACTCATAAGAATGACCCGATTTGCAGTGTTTCCTATTGCCCTCCTGTATTGTTACTGACGGCTTTTAAGTTTCAATTCCCCATTCCTGTTGTCTTGAAATACATGTTTACTCCTTTGGATGCAGCCCAACATACTGCGTAAACGCTACATTTTCCCAAAAAGACCAGCAAAACTCTCAACTGCCCCTCTTTAAAAAAATCATTGCACATCATGTATTGAACAGTTTCCTCCCGTGTGAAATACTGACATTGTTCAAGTGTTTATAAACTCTCTGCAGTATCACAGGAACCATAATTGCGACGGTTTCTGCAAGCTTGAGGGAGTGGTCTGTGCTGCTAATAGGCCGGAGCCCACTAGAGTATCAAGAGGCTCCTGGGAAGTCGACATGTTAGTGAAGATAGGGATCTCGTGGTGCCCGTCAGACTCCACGTACAGTAGCAACGTGCGGCATAATAGCTACCGGCTGAGTCACTTCCTCTGCGGATCTAGTTTTACCACGACTGAGGCTGATAAGTAAATAGACCATGCAGCTTAACGGTCCTCATGTCGTAACGGATTGTAGTGATGAGAGAAAAAAAAGATTTGAAAAAAATCAGTGGGTGGGCTGGGCTGACAACCAGATTGTTGCAGTTCATGTTCCACTGCGCTATGGCGAGAAGTTAGTGGATGGTAATCCCACTGATTGAGGGTTTGGGAGGCAAAACCCAGAATTTTCCCATTTTTAGGGAAATACATCATGCTGACAAGCTAAGCAGCCAGGAGCGTCTGCCTTGAAGAACTACTGTCATGCTTCAAGGACATTGGATGGTAGCTCTAGAGGAGGCCGGAGCGCTCATGAGAATCTATAGCGATATAGTTTATGAAGTATATATTTCCATTCGTGTTGAGCAGTGAACTGGAGTAGAAAGGATAGCTAGATACCACAATTACACTTCAGTATTCAAAAGGAAAACTGAGTTGAAATTGAATGTGTATGGTAATATAACTTTCATGTGATGCATTATGGAACCTCTGCATTTGTTTGGATAGGCTGAGGTTTTCAGCGTTTACGTTCATGGTCTCTGAACACGGTGGTCACATCGCTTGCTCCTTCCTGGAAGCACTGATGAGCTTAGCTTGAGGCTTTGTCTTCTTCTGTGGTTTCTGGAAAAGTTGAGGTGCAAAACCCCATGTAACGTGCATGGGCCTACACCAGTGGCCGAAATTGCGGAAACACTTACAATTTTTAGAGATTGCAGAACTTTGTTCAGCTGCTGCTCCAATTATTTACTGCCAGTTTTCATGTAGTAATTTTTACTGTATAATGTAGGTGTTTCTACAATTTTGGCCACTAGCGTACCTTTAGTTTATTAGTTATATTTTAGGTTTCATTTTCGCATTTTTAATTTCTCTGAGTGTTTCCTAGTTCCCAGTTCCCCAGACTCCCATCTCCTCCCCAGACTCCCATCTCCTCCCCAGACTCCCATCTCCTCCCCAGACTCCCATCTCCTCCTCAGCTCCCATGTCCTCATTCCTGTTTCTGGTTCCCATTCCTTGTCTGCTTCTCATCCCCTTTTTCCATCAATGTCCTGCATTTACACATGTTGTCCAAAAGCTGTCAGCAGCCCAGTATCCAGTATGCTACCTGGTTCCCAGAGTGTTATCTTTCAATAGATCCAGGAATCGTCAAATGGATGGACCTTCAAGTTGGATGGGATGGTGCCATTCAGACTGATAGCTGCTTGGTCTGCGTTTGAATGTCTGAATAAAATGAGTTACATGTTTCAAGTTTCCTAAATCAGCCATAACACCTACGATGATCTATGAAGCAGTTAAAGCCTCCATCGCTTGCTGTTCCTTTATATTAGCTTGTAAGATTTGAGTCTTACAACAGAATATGAATTGATATTTAAAAGATTGTATTAAATATTGGACACTAGGTTTGAGGCCTGATTCTGCATCATGTTTTCTCTAGAAAAAAGCAAAAAAGTCTTAAATATGTTTAGAGGAAAAAGTTCAAAAGAACTTGCATAAAAAATAGCAAATGATTTATGAAGTCACGCCAGAGGCACGTGCAAAAGTAATTAATATTATGATGAAAACAACGGAAGAAAGAAATTTGCACTGTGATACCTGTGCTGGCAGGACCTGCAACTTGGACATCTGTGTCGGCAATGAGGAAGTGACCACACTGGGCAAATGTTCCATGTAGAGGTCTATGAGGAACAGCGCGCCACACTATGGACCCAATAATCTGCAAAAAAAAAAAAGAAACACCTTCACATCTTCACCCATTTCGATAAGAACCAAGCCGGCCCTCCAGCCACCTGTCAGTCTCAGATGAGAAAATAAATTATCTGAGAGAAAGAGGTAGAAAACATACCCTTCCAGGCTGGAGAGAATGATTGTACAGATAGGATTTCCTGCTTCCTGTGATATCATTTCCCTCCTAAACAATTGTTCCAAGGCAAGATGCTATTGTTACTTTTCTCCTTTTCTCCTCAGCTGTTTTCCCAAGAAACTGGAAATCATCTCGAAACCATTTTAATCGCAAATAATTGTTTTGATTATGGAGAACTCAACGGTGTCGGCCCTTTCTTAATATCTGTGGTGCAAATCTATCATCTAATGTTTACATTGGCATTCTAATTTTTAACCGTAACCTTTACTGTCCAAAACCTGTACAGCAGCCTGCTGTGCTGGGACTTGGATGGCGGTCGATTGACTAATCAGATCCACAAAGATCTCCCCGTCACTTGAGCAGAAGAACTCCCGTCACTAACTTTCAACCCCTCGCTGCAGAATGTGACATTGTTAACATCCCTCCTGTCAACATTCGATGCATTTTGGTGATTGAGAAGCAGGACGTTGTCTATCAGTAAGAGTCTGAAGAGATCTTTATAACCACTGTTGCTCAGTTTTTTTTCTGGACAGATGATAAGTGCATTGCGTACGAATGTCTGGAGAAGAGTATTTATGGAAGAAAATCAGCTTGTTGTGGTTTGTGTCATTACTGTTTGCAGTGGGGAGTAAGTTAAATCAGTTTGTGTTTGATAACATGCAACAATCCCACTTGGGCTTCCAAAGATCCTTTCCTCCCATTTGCATTGAAGGCTGCCATCAATGAATAAACTAAGGTTCTTTTAAAGTATTTGTTAGTGGTTTATAAAAGCAAGAAGGTTTTTCAAGCTTAATACTGCAGTTATTGTCACACCTGCAGTGACCTCGAGCATCTTTCTGCTTCTGTAAACATCTCCTGTGAAAAGAATATGGCTCCACTCCAGGAAATTTGTAAATGCTAAACATGCCTAATTCTCTTTGGGAATTGACAGAACAGACACATTTGCTGGTTTCAACTGATCAGCTTTATGTCTTTGTTGTTATTGGGTCAATGGAATTGGGTCAGTGGAGTGCAGGTCAGAAAATAACTGCAGTGTCCATTGTGATATAAGGTATGACGTGGGCGTTGGTGGATGCGTTAGTGGCGTATAAACCTTCCTGTCTGCAATCCAGAGGAGTACAAAGTAAATAAACAGATTTGCTTGCTGAAACCCTTAGCCTGCATGGCACCATACTGAAAATACATTACAACATCAATCCCATGATCCTCTCGTGTAGCTAATGCATGAGGAGATGGAGTCTGTAAAGGTCTGATTGAACTTATTTGAATTACTTCCATTATGTCCTTCTGGCAGCCAGTTGTGTCTTTTTCGTAAGCTAAGCAAATGGATCACGATAAGAAAGCAAATATGATTGGCCAGGTGACCAAAGACACTTCAGTGTTTCTGTGTGTTTTCATCAAAGTGTCTCATTCAAAATCTGAAAGTCAGTAATTAATAATCCCTTTAAGATTTCCAGCTAATGAAAAGGGAGCAGCGTGAACATGTAAGAGTACATTAAGAAATGATGGATAATTGCTCTATTGAAGATTCATTCTGACTAAATTGCTGGAGGATAGAAGCAATTTCCTTTGTTTAGGCTAAAGGGTCAAAAGCTGAATCATATTCTTTTTTTTTTTTTACTTCTCAAATGATTCATCAGGCTGAATTTGAGCACAGAGCCACTGAAAAATGGAAACAAACAAATAAAATGTGTCTCTGGTATTTCCTCAGACCTTCACTTCCCCTGTGGACATTCAAATGTCTTTCATGCCTTCATGTATGTGTGTGTGTGTATACATACTGTCGCATATATAACTGTCCAAAGAGAGGGAGTGGGACACAAGATCAAAATTTTATTGGATGTTCATGTGTACTGACCAGGTATAAAAAATTAGTAACTCCACTTCATGATTTGGTAACTTTACAGTCTTTTGGCCTTTTTATGAATATGTATAAAGTAGACATCAAGCACTGAGTGTGCAAGGAAGTTGTTCAGTTAAGTGGTGTGAGTCCAACATTCCCTCTGCGAGAAGCCCAGAAACACAAAGACCGCAAGTGTCGACGTGACAGGGCTTGTTGGCGTTCACATCTTCTGCAGCTCACATCAGGAGCTCTCTCACCACTTCATGGTGCTGCTCACACCAGAAGAATAGAAAGTGCTCCCACCCCTATTGTGCCATACTGGCAGGGAAACAGCTTTTACAGAACAAGCAATAAAGGTTACAGAACAAACAATAAAGCTTTCCGGGAAAGTGTTATGCTGAAAAAAGGCTGATCAGCACAGCGCTCGCGGGCTGCTGTACAACAGAATGTCTCCTCTTTTTGAAATACTGGCTTCCTACCTGATACAAACGGCACTTGAGTCATTACTCTTCCAGGAGAGAAGGACTGAAACCATTTCCTTATAAGCTAAGGGGTAAGAGTGTAGGGCTGAATCATTTTAACAAAAGATGAAGAACAACCAGGTGACGTCGGCACCAATCTTTAAAGAGAACCGACCAAAGACCAAAGAAAAACCACATTCCTTCACAACTAATTCCTGTGTCATCTTACCTATAAGAATACAAAGGCTGGGTAAATCAGAAATAAACAATGATTGAAATATACCTAATCATTAACAGAATGTTCCTGCATACTTTCAACAGTGTGTGAGGTATATTTAAGTATGTATAAAAGCAAACTAGTACAGGTTATAAGTACTTATGTAGGGCCATTCAGAGCCAAACAAATGACAGAATCATTGTTTGGAAGCTACAGTGTCTGAGTATCAGGCTTTTCAAACTCAGTGCATTTTGTCTGCCCCCGAAGACACACAGTGGGCAGTAAACAGCTGGGGGGGCAGGAGGTACGAGAAGCCCAATCCCTGCAAGCAGTTTGTCCACGGAAAGGGGGAACAATGGCGGGAATCGACGGCCCGACTCGCGCCACTCGTGGGAAGGAGACGCCGCGCAGTTGAGGGCTGCGACACGGAGCCGTTGCCTCGTCTTCATTCAATTGTTCAGCCCTTTGTCGTGGCTGACCCCCCCTCACCCCTGACCCCCACTCTTTTGTCGTCTCAGGCCTCCCACCCCTTGTGTTGGCCTGGGTTGGGGGTGCGGCGTTGGGCTGCTCCAGGAAGGTAACTGGCCCCAGCAGTTGTAATATTTCACTCGGTTTCTTTAGGCCTTCCCACCATTGTTCCCTGCTGCTTTTACAGCCCCAGTATTCCCAGTGTGCCGCACTCAGGCTTTGCTCTCACACATTACCTACTGGCTTTCTCTGCCCCACAAACACTCTTACGCACGGACACTTCTGCCCCTATTGTATGTATATTACTGTCTCCAAGGGCAGGGCTCTTTCAAGGGGGCACTGAAGCTGACCTGAGCTCAAAAAGCACCTCAAAGCTGCTAACAGTATAAAATCCATTCTTGCTCATTCTTTGCGTGTGAGAGGCGACCGGGCAGCAATAGCTCACCTCTCAGGGGCTAAACCATTTACCACTTTCTGTTGTCCTGTTTGACTATCTGTTTACACCATAATGGTGCCCAGAAAATCTATCCACTTCTTCCTCAGAAAACCCCAGTGTACCCTGAATCTGTACACTGACGTAAAAAATGAGCTTTTTACAATTACATTTCATGTTTATAACATATAAAGGGATTTACCTACCTTCCACACCGATACTCCACAGCTCACAGGAATTGAACCTGAATCCATGGATGCCAATCTTAAATTTGTGATTTTACTGACAAAAAAACTGTTTTTACCGACATGCCATATTTTTACCTTTGTTCAGGTTTTATAGACAGTAAATTTTATTTATGGATTTACAGACAGGGTGAATTTAATACAGGTTTGTCTGAAAATTTACAAAAGGTTGGCAGCCCTGCCTGAATCATTCTGACTATTTTTTTTACTTTGTCGCTTTATTCCCACATCATCTCATCTTCCTCCTTGATTACCGGACCCAGGCTGAACATCAGTGTCCAGGCTCAGCTGCCCAGGTTTCACCTGGAGACCTCTAGTGGCTTCTGGGGAATAATATTGAATGTAACCTTTGGCACAGGGCCAGAACATCTGCAGAGGTCAGAGAAACAAACAGACCTTTTCCATGCTTAGGTTTTCGCTGTTCTAGGACTTTCTGCAGCCTGCCTGCATCCCCGAGCATTTTTTATTTAGTCTATCGCAGCCTATTGTGTCCTGGCACCAGCTTCCTGTTCCTGTTTTAACAACAAACAGCTTTCTGAGTCCCTCTTCAATCACATGTGACATAAAAAAATATTCAGCATTTTCAGAGAAAGAAGTTCTGATGTAATTTATTGCGGTGAGAATGGTATAAAAAATTCACACATCACTCTTACTACATTTAGCTAAAATACATTTTGTTTTGGCATTTCGATCCACTTATTTCACAGGGCGTGTTTGGTGGGGTGGGGGGAGTTAGAAGGTTTTCCTGTTGGTAGAGACCAGTTGACCAGTGCATCACTGTTGGAGAAGGTTGTGGAGTTTGCACCGTGTTTTCTTTCTGCAGTTGCCGTGGTGATGGTCATTCCAACCGAATCCCGGAGGCTCCAGTAGCCTACAGCTCAGCCTAATTAAATGTTTCCCTGGAATAGTGCTTACCCATCACATTCCACTCTTCACACAGGCTTTAAAGAATCCCTTCTTTCCAAAGTACCTCACGGGGCACTTTTGCCAGTTTCTTGTTAGGATTATTATTAGAGAAGGCATTCGGGTTAATCACCTTCTTGGAGGTGAAAGGGCATCAACATTTTTTTTCACCTGAAAGAGACTCTCTTGCAAATATCCGAAACAGAACCAGAACAACAGTAGGAGTTCCTGCCCATCCCTGGATTTCCGTTGCCCTTCTTAAAAAAGAAGCTTCAGGCTTTTCACTGGAGCTGGGAGAAACCTCTGGGGGTCCACAGCGGACTGGAACCCCCCCAACCGAATAATTATGCAGAAATGTGTCGATGGCGTGCAAATGAAGTTTCTTGTTGGTGCCACGATGCTATACTGAATAAGATCTGCTCTTCACGATGGAGGGATGGACTCGGTCAGGTGTCAATAAGCAGCAAGTCAGTTCACAGACGGCCAATACCACAGGATTAGTGCATCTAATGGATCGTACTAAAGGTGGATCTTGCTAATGTTTTAAAGGGCGGAGCAGTCTGGAACTCTCCAAAATGTCCTGAAGTAGCCAACAAGACCAAAGGCTTTGCACGATAGTTAATAATTAAATATATGTAGCTATTTGGACCCCCGTGTTGCTTTTAAAAGGAACATTAGAGGATGTGGTTTTGTTTATATTTTAGGGCACTAAATGAGTTAGGCTTAGTCTTGGTCTCATTTTACTTGAGGGGACACAATGGAGCAGAACATGCTTACAGTACTTAATGTGTTAATTAACCAGTAACTGTCTGATAAGTACTGATCCCTTTATTTTTCGTCATTAATCAATCATGACAGTTCATATATTCAATTCAGGCACTATATTAGTTATCCCTTAACTAATTAGTTAATAATGGCAAGACTTCACTTGGGGCAAAAATTACTTACTAACTCATTTACAACTCAAGAAAAAATCATGAACTAATATATGTTTCCCCATGAAATACATGAACTGTCATGATTTATTAATGATGGATGCACATTGGATCGGTACTTACATAACACTTTACTGGTAAATTAATGCAATACGTAAGCATGTACTACTAAGTCATTGATGTCACCGCAAGTAAAGTGTGACCATTTCTTGGAAATGGAGATAAATGACACACATCTGCTTCTTATTCTAAATCCAAAGACACCATTTTATATTGAACAGCAAATCTGACCCAGTTTCCTTCATCAATCATAGTTAAAACTAACATCAGTTTTGTGGGTCACTGTAAAACATCCAGGAAATCACTCTTCAAAGGTCCTGAACCTGTGGTTAATAGACCCCAGAGGGACACACACTACTCAGTTAAGGAGTAAAAATAAGGCTAAATTTAAGAGGAAAATTTCAGACTGCGCACATGGTATTAAAAATAAAAGGTTGGTGCTTAACATTCTGAATGATTTGATTTTAAAGAAATGCTTGGAAAAAATGACCTAAAAAAACCAAAGATATTTTACATTGAACACAAATCCTGTCTCACATCCTATGTCGAACAAATCACAGTGAAGGTCAGTTTTCCTTTTTATCACTGAGGGACACTTTGGCTTCAACTGTGTAATGAGCACTTTGAGAAAACAGTAAAGCAACAAAAAGCAACAAAAATAAAAATAGGCCTCATGATCAACATGACCATGCTGTTCAATTGATATTGTCCTTATGCATTATTACATGGGACACTGCAATCCTAACCCTTTATCAGGGTGGGCCAGTCAATCTGAGACGTCAGTAACCCTTTCTGATGATAATAAAGCCATTTTTCTTTTGTTTTTGCCAATGCTTTCGAAGACTCCAGACCATTGAGAATGCTCAAGATAGTCTAACATGGGCATATTCTGTGAACTCATCATTGGTAGTGCCTTGATCTTGTGTTTTTTTGTCTGTGGCTCCTTAAGGAGTACGTGCACAGTGCAGCGTGGAAGCTGCCAAGGTTGCACAGTGCTGGAGCTATGCCCGACCGCCACACTTTCCGCCATGATATTTATTTTCAATACCGCCACACTTAACAAAGACCCCATTGCCAAAAAACTTATCTGGGTCGAAGATCGCACTGAATTTGCGTTGTGTCAACAGTCCGTAGCCCAAGAATTGCTTTTCTTTGGAAAAAATTGAACACATTTCCAAGTTCCTGCCTCAGTCAGGACCATCCATTCAGATTAAAAAAAAACTTCCCAACAATGACAGGAAAACAATTTTCATAAAGACTTTTTGCATTATGGTGCAACGCAGTGCAACATGACTGACTGAAACTTTGATGTTCACAAAAAGAAATTCCTTGTTTATGTCTTAGAGCACTTTGAAAGAGCTTGTGAGCTGGAGTTCCATGAGCTGCCTATCAGCCATCTTCACAGAGGACTTCAACCCTTTGTACTTGCTGTTTGTCACATTTGTCAGTTTGTGTTTGTAACATTGTATTGTGATGGATCACTAACCGCTCATTCCATTAGATTTCCTGTAAACGACATCTTTAGGTTTGATTAAACTTAAACTTTAATCAGTTTGAACTGGAAACTGTGGGTCAGCTCAAGGTTTGGTTCTTTTTATATGGTCTTTTTACTGCTGGTCACATCGTTATTATGCCGCCATCTGGTGGCAAAGTGCGGAAACAACCACATCAACTGCTGTAAAAGACGTCGGTGACCCTTTCATAAAAACAGCATAAAAACCGTTACCATAGCATTATTAACAGAGGAGTGTTAGGCTAGTTTTTGAAAATAACACAAAAAATTTCAGCTAAGCAACTGGAATAGAGAGGCAAGCACTTTTTGGTGTGTTGAAAAGTAAAATTCATATTACCAGAGTTGGTTTGAATAACAGATGATGGACTGGTACTTGGTAGCTGGTGTGATTCTAGGATTTGGCCCTTGGGAAAAAACAAGACAAATCCCCTAATGAATTTAGATAAGTTTTCAGGGGGAATGTGACAAGAATAGGATGGCTGAAACCCCTCTAAATTGGGTCTAGAATCGCCCATGGAAATGTCAAATTGAAAAATCCAGGTCCATGGTCAGGCAAAGGTTTAATGAAACAAGATGTAACATGGTACTGTAGATTAGGCAGGGTCAGAGTCAAAAACGGACACTAGCTGGACATATGAAAACAGACTACAATAATACCATAGTATCCTGAGAGATTCTGGTAACGGTAATGTATCAGTGGAAATTATGGTAAACCAGAATTGTATGATGTCTATGATGCTTTTAAACCCCCAGGGTGGGCTTTGTGCATACACCAACCCTTTCAGAAAAAAAGAGATCAATTTGTACCATTGTTTGTCACTAGGGCTGTACCCTCAAGGGTAAATGTACATTTCATTCATTAGCAATTCAGTACCAAGACCAGAGTTTATCAAGACCAAGACAAGACCAAGACCACGACAGGGTAAGACAGAGACAAGACCAAGACCAAGGCAGGGCTAGACTAAGTCAAGATCAGGAACAGACTAATGTTTGAGTCAACATAAAAAACACACTATAGAATGTGGAGCACAGGCGCCATCTTGGGGCTAGGAAGTATTGCCTAAAATTGGTGTCACAATATTATTTGAGCCATGGATGTTTTTTCTTAGAATTTGAATATAGATGCTAACAAATGTTATATTTTTTCAAGTAAGACGCACCTTATTGGTTGTATTTGAACTTTGAAGCAAGACATTTTACACCCAATCACAGAACTGTGTGGACAAACAAATGAAAATTAAGAAGTCGTGATAAATATTGAGCCATTTTGATGAGTGGTCTTGACTAGTCTTCAAATAAAATTTCGAGTTCTCTATGGCCGAGACTGAGACAAGAGTCAATTCTGAGACGAGACCAAGAGGTCTCAAGACAGGTCTCGAGTACTACAACACTATCACTAATACACTGTCAGGAAAAAAGTAGCAATTTGCACCTTTGCTTGTCACTGGGGCTGTGCCCAACATCAGTACCTGACCTTCACAAATGGTCCTCTGGATGAATGGGCAAAAATTCCCACAGACACACTCCAAAATCTTGTGGAAAGTCTTCCCAGAAAAGAGGTAGCTGCTTTAGCTGCAGAGTTCATTCAGACCCATTGCCACAGCTGTATAGAATCAAGCAAAATGGGTCGTTCTGAAGAGCTCAGTGAATTCAAGTGTGGTTCTGTCATAAGATACCACCTTTGAATAAGTGAGTTCATGATATTTCTTCCCTGTTAGATATTCCATGGTCACTGGAAGCATTTAGGAACAACAGAAACTACAGAACAACAGAAGGTGCAGAGCATAAAAGTGGCCAACACTCTGTGGACTCAGTAACTGCAGAGTTCCAAACGTCCTCTGGCATTAACCCCATCAAAAAAACTGTGCTGGGAGTTTCATGGAATGGGCTTCCATGACTGAGCAGCTGCATGCAAGGCTTAAATCACCAAGTGCAGTGCCAAGGGTTGGATATAGTGGTGTAAAGCACTGCGCCACTGGGCTCTGGAGCAGTGGAAATGTGTACTGTGGAGTGACGAATCAAATTTCTCTGTCTGGCAGTCTGATGGATGAGTCTGGGTTTGGCGGATGCCAGAACATTACCTGCCTGACAGCATTGTGGCAACTGTAAATTTTGGTGAGGAGGGATAATGGTGTGGGGTTGTTTTTCAGGGGTTGGGCTGGGGCCCTTAATTCCAGTGAAGGGAACTCTTAATGCTTCAGGATAGCAAGACATTATGGGAAATTCTATGCTTCCAAATTTGTGGGAACGGATTTGAGAAGGTCGTTTTCTGCTCCAGCATGACTGTGCCCCAGTGCACAAAGCAAGGTCCATAAAGGCATAGATGGGGGAGTTTGCTGTTGAAGAACCTGATTGGCCTGCACAGAAACCTGACCTCAACCCCATCAAACACCTTTGGAGTGAACTAGAATGGAGATTGCAAGCCAGGCCTTCACATCCTACATCAGTGCCTGACCTCACAAATGCTCTTCTGAATGAGCAAATGATGATTGAGCGAAAAATTCCCAGAGATAAACTCAAAATCTTGTGGAAAGCTTTCCCAGAAGAGTGGCAGCTGTTATATAGCTGCAAAGGGGGGACCAACTCCATATTGATTTAGAATGCGATGTAATTAAAGTTCCTCTAGGTGTAATGGCCAGGTGTCCCAATACCTTTGTCCTTATAGTGTATGTTTGCAGACCTCACACCTCTCCCGGAAGTTCTGGGAGTCTCTTGAAAATTGACAGAGGCTCCCTGGCACCTGCGAATGACGAACAATGTCCTAAAAATCCATCGCTCTGTCATTTTAATACCATCATACCGTGAAGACATTACACCATGATATATGGTATTTTTATGCCATTTTAAAAAGCGTAGTTACTCCGTTATTAACTTGATCGAATTTGCCAAGCAGGGATTGGGGGTCATTTCTAATCAAAATTAAGCGTTATGCAGTATTAGAATAAGATAATAACCATAGGCAGCGCCTCCTGGTTGTCATTTATACATCTCCCTGAAATCAATAAGGGCCAAAGCTTAAGGTGAGATGTCTGTGTTACTGAGTGGCAGGAAGATTTATAAACTGTGATATCGGGATATAGTTATGATATCGTGAATTTTTCATACCGTTGCAACCAGGATGAACAGTAAGTTTTGAGCTGTAAGGTGTATTTTAATATACATAATGGATTTGTGTGGTTTTATGTTTCTTTAACACATACTATAATAGCGTTCTCTGTATAACAGAATACACATAATGTGACAGGTTTCTGATCACCTGTAAAGTTGTAAAGTTCCCTAAAACAACAAGAAGAGTAACCAACGAAATATGGAGCTGTAATTGTTTAGTTTACCTAATAGGCTTATTTTTTTCACTTACACCAGATACCATATTCAGCCAAAACGTCCAGTTAGGAAATTCATTCATTCATTCATTTTTCCCATAGCCGCTTGTTTTAAACACGGTCATTGTCCCCGCTCGGAATAACTGTTGATAGAATAACTGTGAGCGGCTACGGCACAGGACACGAGGTGAAAATGAACCGCCATTCAACTGTAACAGAATAACACATTACGCAGGTCAGTTTTATTCAGTAAAAAATGTTACATAACAAGGTTTGAACAATATTACATTAATATTTACAACTTCAGGATGAATCTGTTAGGCTCTATTTAGGCTCAATATCCATTCATTTATATCGGGACAGCTTATTCCCGAGAAACTCGTATTATGTCTGTAAATCGGGTTCTCATCGGTTTAGCGTGTGTGTATGTTATCGCCTATGTCCGCGCATGCGTTCCTTAAGTGAAGCTGGGGAAGAAGCGGTTGCGGCGGCCGGCGCTGCGCGGCTCTGGTTCGCTTCGCCTGCGCGTGCCTTGCTTCTCCCTCCGCCTGCGCTCCAGGTCCTCCTCCAGCACCTGGGGCACGAGGGGAACCACACATCCACGGTTACTAAACATCTCTTACGTCCTTGTAGATGCACTGCTCACAAAAAGTCTTAGGACTCATGCTTAATTATGTAAAAATGTCTTGGTTTCATAACAAAAATCCATTGACTAGCAATGTTTAAGAACGGCTTCAGTTTATTACTACTTGAAATGAATGAAACTACTGGCTATTTCTACTGTGATATATTTTGTGAACAAGTTAATAAAGTAATTATTTTTGTATAAAACCAACACATTTGAAATATTTGTACTGAATTAAGCAAGAGTTTCTGTGAGTGATGTACATTCGCAGTCATTTTCAAGTTGTACTATTGGTGTTTTCAATAATTATTACTCACACACCATTATTTTAAACTGGAACTCCCCTATATAATAAATATGGCGTCACATTCATGTCAAAACCCATGTCAAAAAAGGTGATAAAAGACAAAGTGAGAAATATAAACTTGCAGGTTATAATATTTCGCGCGCGTGAATATCCCACTCACGAGGGCAAATACGAAACTAGCGAGCGCGTGTCGTAATATCGCGCTCAAACTGTCCTACTCAAATGTTTTTATTTCTTCCCGATTTGATAGATACCCTCGCACACCAAATACATTATCTTCGACAGTTTTCTGTGCTCCAGTGAAATTTTTGCGCTGGAGTTTTAATATGGGGGTGGTTTTGATAGTTTGTGGGGCGGGTTCATGCCCTCTTCAGAAGACACAGATGAGCCAGTGAGCCAAATCATTCTTTTGGCTCGGCTCAGAAAAATTACCGGCTCTTTCGGCTCCTAATCTGCTCTTCATTTAGTTTAACTTCTGTCTTTTATAATTCAGCTAAATTTAGCAATGTAATTATACTAAACCCTATTATTTCCAGAATACCGTTATTTTACTTTATGTTTGATATATATAAAAAAACATTAATGTAAAAACATAAAACACTATTACACGTGTATGTTGAACGTTGTCAACTACCATTTCACTACATACACTAAACATAGTGCGTCTGGTCCTTGTGCATAAATGCATGGTACAATTCTAAGTTAGTGATGGACAAAATGATGCCTAATGAACCATTTGTTGTAATTTCTGACCCCAAAAGATGGTGCTCTTGGTTTGCTTTGGGTCATACTTTGTGCCATTTTTTTTAACATAGAGCACCATTTAGCGGGGTCAAAAAATACAGCACATGGTTCATGAAGCATCGTTTGGCGGACGAAAAGGAACGTCGACAGGTAGCTAGGTTAAAAGCAAACCATGGATTATCTTATAATAATAATTTAACAGTAAAGCTTTGAGTCTTTTTATTAGCATACAGTCAATCACAAAACCAGGAGCCATCAGCCAATAGTATTCAGCGACAGAAGCGCCGGCCATAACTCCGCCCCCAAGCTCTCTAAACCACCCCCATCAATATCTGAGCAAAAAATTTCACTGGAGCACAGAGAGCAGCCAAAGGTGATGCGTGAGGATATCTATCAAATCGGCAAGGGGGAAAAAAACATTTGAGGAGGAAAAAAGTGCAATATTATGACACATGTGCATGCAATTCATCTTTCTGTGCTCGCAAGTGGAATATTTATGCAAAGAATATGTTACAACTTGCTGGTTTATATTTATTGTGACATGGATGTAACGCCATAAAATAAACTCGCCCCAGTGAAGAGGTCTGACTAAGACACCCGGACAACCAAACATAAGAAAGCTTCTCGGTATAATTCACAAGACGCTGTAAAACTGTAAGCCAGATGTATAGAAATTTATGATAGTAAATATCTGTTTTTTGCTATAGTGTACAAACAACAAACAAATTACTATCAAACAGCAGGATCTAGCCCGTGACAGTTCAGCGGGTCAATGCATTCCATGGTTCTTAGGAGAGAGAAATGTATCTTTCAGGCCATCCCACCCCCCCCCCCCCCCCCTCCCCCCGCGCCCCCCCCCCGCCCTCCCCCCCCCCTCGCCCCCCCCCGCCTCCCCCTCC
>JABJVO010000115.1:30518705-30531443 GCA_026770805.1 Boulengeromyrus knoepffleri
AATAAGCATAAATAAATTAAAATAATAATATATATTAAAATAAGACTAAATATATATATAAAATAATACTCTAGCCTCTACCTTCTTGGGGGGGAGAGACCCCCCATATTCTTGGAAATAAATAATAAAATAAATGATTATAGTATGTGGATAAAATGATAAAATAAATGATTATCGTAGATGATTATATGCAATGGTGAAAAGATGCAATGCCTTGACACAGCTGCTGGAGTGCTGAACATTTCCGCCTGAACATTTCCTTGTTGCTGTCCATTAAGATGGTTTCCGATTGTGGCCACGGCAACAAGAAATCTTAAGGGTGAAGTCACAGCTCTCGCATACTGTAGCGTCCCTCTTAGGTATTATGTGGCGTTTGTAACACACATTCAGAGCCGGGTTACTGACCAGTAAGGAGTTCCAATGAAGGTTGCTCTCCTCTGGAGGGTGTTGGCATTTTTTGCAGATACTCCGAAGTCAGCTATGGGAAAAGAAAAAAGAAAAACGTAAAGGGCAAATGTTACGAGATCCAAACAAACAGGGGAGTAAGATTTTTTTTATGATAAGGTGTTGAGGGATGGTCTGATGTTTTTCTTGTATTCATTTTTAGTGGTAACACTTTACATGATGGGGCACTTAGTAATAACTCAGTTACTACTGAAGTACAAATCATGAACACATATAGTCACCTCTTAAGATAGATCACGATTCATTAATGATGAACAAACATGAGATCAGTAATGACTTGTTCCTTCAGTCGTTCACAGGGGTTTACAGAATTAACAGGTACAGTAACAAATATAGTGACTGCTCAAAATAAAACTGCATTACTATTCATTAATAACAAATGAACATGATATAAATATGTAACTAAGATTTAGTTTGTGGTTAATACATAAGTAAGTTTATTTTTAGGTGAGGTTTTACCCAGCTTGACGTGACCATCTGTGGTGAGCAGGATGTTGCCGGCTTTCAGGTCTCTGTGGATGATGTGATGTTGGTGTAGGTAGGACAGAGCCTGCAGCGTCTGGCAGCACACCTCGCTGATCTGCTGCTCCGACAGACCACGTTCCAGCTCTGGAGAGTGCCCACTCATGTCAGTGTGTACCCAGTCACACACCTGCCCATACCAGAGCCGCGCTTTCCATAATGCGCTGCTTTACAAAGCTCGTCTGCTTTCACAAGCAGCCATTACGATTTCGGGTCAGCGAGTGATGTCACATCCTGTCAGTGAAACACCCTCCTGGTTGGTCTCTCATAGAATGTTTGGGAGTGCTAGTTTTGCTGACATTTTCTTTTGTGCTGAGGAGTGCACAGACACCGTGAGCATACATTTTGAGCCCTATAAAAAGGTGTCGTTCCCTGATCTTGAAGATTATGTTTCTGTACACATGTTTCTGAGGGGCGGTATGGAGTTTGAGGGGTTAGGACTCTGTGCCCATGGTCAGAAGGGTGCTAGGTCAAGACTCAGAGTTGGGCCTCTGAGCAAGACCCCTAACCCCCAGTCTCAGGGGTGCAGCATGCTGGCTGACCCTGTTCTGTGACCCCAAGCTATGGAGAGAAGGATGGGGTTGGCAAAGGAGAAGCTTTCCAATCTACCTATACTTGTGCAAATGGCAAATAAAGCATGTTTTTGTTTTGTTTGCAAATATAATGCATCAGTTATGGCTCAATCGGTTAGGATGCCGTGCCTGTAACTGGAACGCTGCCGGCTCAAATCCCTGGGTTTGCAGAATGATGTCACCCATTGGGCCCTCAAGGCCCAATTGCTCCAGTGACAGGCTGATCTGACTTTCTCAAAACTGTATGTTGCTCTGGATAAAAGTGTCTGATAAAATAAATGTACTGAGCTATTATACTTTCTTGGATTATACTCAGGGGTCCATATGACTGGTACGCAAGTACGCATCCACCTTTAAAAGCCGTAAGTATGCCAGTGGAAACGTGTACATACTCTATGTGCATTAGCACTGCTATGACAAGAAGTTACTGTGCATGAAGTACAAATTGGCATATGAAGGTAAAAATGCACAATAATTTCTTGTCATATCAACATAAAAGCACATAAAAAAGTAAGCATTTGTGCTGTTACAACAATCAACTGCCGCACGTATCGCTTTTAAAGGTGGATGCGTACTTCCGTGCCAATTATTTGCATCCCTGATTATTCTAAATAGTCTAGGTAGATAGGAATGTTCCAGCACTTGAGAGGAACGGTTAAGTGAATCACAGGCTCCTGACAGCTTACCTAACATTATGTCATCGAGGGCCCCCCCAGGACAAAATTCAATCAGGATCTGTGTGAGTGAAACAGAGATAGAAATAGCATTAATTCATAGGGGTCTCTTGGTAATGTTGCTTAGGAAATTTCCCAGCCCAAGACCACAAGATGTCAGACTCATCACTTCCAGCACTGAAAAGACCTGTTTCTGTGCTGTGGATCTCATGGGAAGACAGAGGTCAGCAATATAGGCTTTTGTAAGAACAGCTAGTCATGTTCTGAGCTGTAATACTGTCAATATTTGCCAAACAATTCAAAGCATATTTCAGCAGTGTCTTTAGGAAGCTGTAGGGACATTATCTCAAAGTCAGGGGTCTTTTGTTCCTGATTCCAGTCCATTCTTCTTGCAACTACTTATCCTGGCCATGGAGGTAGGGGGGCCTGAGCGCTATCACAGGCAGGACAGGGCACAAAACAGGAGCACCTGGATGGGATGCCAGTCCATCACGGTGCCCTTACGCACATGATGGCATGCTTTGGGCAATTTCTTGGGGAAAAGAACAGAAAACCCAAAGGAATGCCACCCCAGTGTTACCATCATAATCCATTAACCGTAACAATAAACAAACTGTAAGATCTGAATTTTGCCATTTACTACATGTGTAATGGGACGGGATCAGGTCAGTCTCTCACCCACAGCCATCCCTCGAAGAAAATGGCATCCAGAAGGGCAACAACATGACTGTGGCGACAGGATGCCAGAATGTCAATTTCCACAATGTAGTCTTCCAGCTGTTCCTCGCTGCGCACCTCTATGATTTTAGCTGCTGCTAGAGCCTTAGTCGTCTTGTTGCATGCCTGAACATAAAAGACAAGGAGGTAGATTGTCTGGGTTAAAAAACTGATTTTCGTTAGGCTTTCTGTTCTGAGTGTAATGAATTGGGGAATTTGTGATTGATAAATTCTTATATCTTTGTTTCTCCACACTTATATTTGTCAATAGCAATATGACGGTCTTAGTGATGAAAACATCAGGAAACATTGCTGGTAGGTAAGTCAGCCAATGAGATTTTACTGTCCTCAATGCTGAGATTTTGCATGTTCTCTGTATTTTTTTTTTTAATGTGAAGTGGAAACGTTATCAGACAGGAGAAGTTCGTGCATGAGGAGACAGAGGTAAAACAGACAAATGTAGGTTAGAATGTCAGACAGGAAATTATTTTCAGCATGTATGGCTTACAGGAAGTCACC
The DNA here is from genome assembly GCA_026770805.1 of Boulengeromyrus knoepffleri. NCBI lineage: Eukaryota > Metazoa > Chordata > Actinopteri > Osteoglossiformes > Mormyridae > Boulengeromyrus > Boulengeromyrus knoepffleri. Next base: position 30,522,175 of record JABJVO010000115.1, read on the forward strand.
AAAACCACAACATGCCCTCAAAGGCCTTTCATATACAGTATCCTAGGTAACTCTAAAATGTTTTTATCAAAATCTTTATAGAACAAACAACAAGTACATACCAGTAAATTGAAAAAATAAGAATTCTGTTCTGAGACAGAGAACTTTATTGTGTTTTACCAAGTCTCTGGAATGGCTCAGCCAGCTATTGTTCTCATCAACAGTTCGACTTGTGGTTTTGACTGAGGGTCGGTCCCTTATCTGCCAGTTTCTACATTTTTGCACAAGAGGCAGAATGGGGGTAACCCAGTCAGGATATTCCAGCTAAAGTCATCTCAAAATTTCAGACAGGGGCCTGAAGTCTGTTGTTTGTTATCAGAAAGCAAATGGCGAGACAGTATCTCTATGGTGCTCAACTTTCCAGGGCTTTTGAGAAGAAAAGCATCAAGGTAAAGTTACTCTGCTGACGAACTGGTCATGTATAATGTGTAGGAAACTGGGAAAAGTATGCATGATGTTTCAGTATTATAGTCACAAGTTCAAGTTCATATATAGACACACACAGAGACCTGTACTAATATCCCTCCATTCAATTTCCTGAGCAAATCCGTAATCCTAACAACAACATCAACCATAAGTAACCAAACAAAATACAAGTCTTTTGGCATGTTTATTTTCTGATTGCAGTCACAAATTTGTATTAAATTGAATTTCCCATTGTAGGGACCTGAAAAACGGTCCCCACAATGTCAAATTAACAGGTTTTTATCACATTGTGGGGGCATTTCGTCCCCACAATGTAATGTATACCTGGACCACACACACATACAGCCAGTCCCACCAGGGGGGAGGTTAGAATATCCAACTTAGCCGTTATAAGGTACATCTGTTTCGGTGTAATTCTAGCTGGCAGTCGTCATTCCCATTTTATGATGATGTTCGTGGTTAACAGCCATGGTTCGTGGTTCAAAACCTTGAACCACCCCCCAATCCCCACCTGTAGCCACCCACAGACAACATTAAAGAAAGCGACCCCCGGCTCTGGCTTACCTTGTAGACCTTCCCAAAGGCCCCATCTCCCAGCTCCTGCAGTGTGTCCCAGCCCTCAGTAGGGTCCACATCCCTCTTCAGGTTATCATACTGCTTCACTCGCTTCTTCTCAGCCCCCATGCGGAAGATGCGCATGAGGAGGGACGCCATGGCAACCGGCCTTGACCTCTCGACCCAGTCTTCGCGACTCCCCCCTGCCCTTACAGATGTGACTAATGAGAACTAACAGCTTCCCCCGAAACACTCTCCCACACGGATCCACTTGTCCTCTCCGCACCCAGCGATCCCCCAGACGTGGCTCGGAGCCTGTGTGTCCGCATACACATGCGAAGAGTCTCGTGTCTCCGTGCACCTCTGTCAGCCAGGAAGCTGCAGTGATAACCACATCCTTGCCCGGGGAAAGAGAGAAAGAAACTGCTGCAGTTTCTGTCACTAGTATAAAGGTGACGGCCCACAAGGCAGCCTCCTTGAGTTACTTTCGATTTGAATTAAAACTTTTTCATGTCATAAATGACAGAAAGGGCAGAATTTACCAACCCTAAGCCAGAAAAAAATGGACTTTAAAATGGCTGGAAAACCCACATTAAGTCATCAAGGTAACCGTGATTAAAAGGGTTCAAAAAAGCCTTCAAGTGCCTAAAACAACAGCTATCAAGTGGCCAGCCAGCGGTTTCAGGTCTCCTGCTGTCCCTGCTGATGACCTATTATGTGAATGTCATCTTACCTGAAATTCACATTGATCTCCCTCTGCCTCCTAATCTGTAGAGAGACACAGGGAGCCTGTAGTCTATCCCAGGACACAGGACACTCTGGGTGAGATGCCAGTCTACATATAGGTTTACCATCCATCCATCCAACGATCTTCCAAGCGCTTATTCTGGTCAGGATTGTGGGTGAACGCGGACCCTGTTCCCGGCAGCACTGGGCACAAGGCTGGTGTTACACCGCAGATGGGACATATGCAGACCAACCCTGACTCCTTGTATTAATTCACCATTTTATTGTTGCACTCTACATGTAGACTACCCAGTGTGTCTGATCTGAACTATCGGTGGGTGCAGTGTTATTCAGGGGAAATTGGCATGGTTACATAGCCTACAATTGGAGGGAATCAGTGCAGAGATCTTTCATTGGCTTATTTTTATTAAACTTAACCTTTGTCATATGTTAGTTTTTTTGTTCCTATCTCTTATGTTAGACGGGTGGGTGCTGACCTATGTCTTAAATCAGCCATAAGATACCCTCAAACCAATTATTTATCATCCAATTTGTTTCTTACCTCTTGGTTACCTTGTTAAGCTTCCTTATCCATGAAAATATATTTTTAGTTGGCTTTCTGGACCTTTGTTTTAACAGCACACCTCTCACTTTCAATAAAAAAAATAATGGTAAAATAAACCTCAAGAGAATTATATAAATAAACTGAACTGGTCTTATCTTGCCTAGTGAAAAAGTTTAAATAGATGTTCCTGACAAAGTCAAAAAGCCTTGATGCAGTGCAAAAATTTATGTGGTGTTTTTATGCATCGGCGCCGACCCTAACACAATAGCAAGGTTAAATGTAATTACACAAGTCTGCTAAATCAAAGCCGGTTCTCCACCTTCTGGTCATTGGGAAGTACTACTCCACCCAAAGGCGTGCGCTAACTACGTGCCTTTTGTGACTCAGCAAAAGACAAAATGCATTTTGTGGTTCCACAGAATCAGTTTCTTCCACAAATAACTGTGCATCATTCATAATGTACATTTTGTCCAAAAAATTACTTCCTATCACTCTCGAAATGCATTTTGTACACAATATTAATTTTAGTTGACAAAATATTTTGTCCACAAAATACCATTCTTTCGTTCATGAATGTAGTCCACAGTAAATTATTTAGTTGACAAAATGACCTTCATTCACAAAATACATTTTGTACACAAAATGAATTTTAGTGTAATAAAATAACTACCGTAATAAATAATTTTGTGAATGAAATTACTTTTCTTTTATCCACAAAATGCAAGGTACTGATATCAACTCTGTGAACAAAATGAAACATTCCTTTGGATTTTTGTGCACGAAAGAAAGTTAAGTCTTTATGCTTTCGTGGACAAAATGCAACAGGAGTTTGCCTTTCTGTGGACAAAATGCAGCAACGTATTACATGATTTTGTATTAAAATAATGCTTTGTGTGGCACAGAATGTATTTTGCGCACGAAGATCAGGCTTTGACACTTGGCGCCCCACATGCTATAAATGCTATTGCTACATACCTGATCCAATTCATAGGCAAAATCATTTTGTTCTGAAAAAAACAAACATGGCTTCAGGAATACAGGTGGCCGTTACAGTTACAGTGCTCACAGGAAGAACTGGGATGCTTGCCAGTAAAGCTGCAATAATTTTACTGAATTCTCTGGCAAATATGCCAAGACTTTCTGTGAGCACGGTACATATTATAATGAAGTTCTCAAGAGGGTTAAAAGGAAACTTGGAGTCCTGAAGTTCTGTGCGAATATTCTACATCCCTAAAAAATTAGTAAAAACAGCCTAGAAGGAACCAGAGGTGATACAGAACATCCTGGTGAGATGCTGCTCTCGTGTGAAGAACACCAACCCAGCTAACAGGGTACGTTTCCAGAACTTCAGACATTACGAAAAGATCTTCTCGACGCTGGCAGAGAATGTTCTTACATTTTACCTTTGAACAAAGGTTCCGTCAACGTCAGCATGATAATAATGTTATCTGATCCAAATATTGTCAAACAATTGTTTCATAATAAAAATGTTATTTTATGAAAGGACTATTTGTGTATAGTGTGAATGAGTTGTCTAGCCTTGAACCCATGATGTTTTAGAGGTACAAAGCAATAGTTCTGCTCGCTGTTCTGCGCCCTTTACGGGTTACTCATTATCATTCTTAGTTGTAGTAGTAGGATAACATTATGGGAACATCAGGAAAAACATCAGGAAAACTGAACACTTGAACATCTCCATACTGTACTTATCTCCAAACATAACGTTCAGTAAACGTTCCTAGAATGAACAATAGTTAACTGAGGACATTCTTGATGCAACAGCATGAAACATGAGACAAGTCATTTGTTTGTTCTTTTTTAATGCATCTTCCACTTCACCCCAGAAATCTCTTGCTCACTCTGTACCAGATGTAAAAAAATAATATTCTCAATGCACACAAGAGAGGTGGAATTACAAAACAGTCCCACAGAACCAGAGTGCAGTGTTTTATATGGGATGTAACTGACTTGAAAATGGCACAGAAAGGCCTTGTGGGAAATGAAAGGGCCCCCCCCCCCCCCCAGAGGTTAGCTGGGCAGGTCCTAACAGGTCACCTGCAGGTGGGTCTTCCCCTCTGCAGGTGTTGTTTTAAAGTAACAGCTAAACAATGCAAATCACTGAAACCAGGGTTTCTCAACCCAGTCCTGGCGGACCCCAGACAGTCCACGTTTTCACTCACTCCCAGTTACCACCAAACACTGATCGTCTCATATAGGTGTATTGGGAAGTGGGAGGGAGCAGAATGGCACCGTCTGGGGATCCCCAAGGACTGGGCTGAGAAACACCGGCTTGAAGTCATATAAAGACCAGAAGACAGATCAGCATGCAAACCAAGGAAGAGAGAGCATGAACTCCTGCCACCTGCCCTCTGCTTTTGGAAACATCGCTCTGGGACGAAGGGATGTATGAAACCAATAAAACATATTCTAAAGGCAAGATGAAAAATACTAACTGCCTGCCATCCATTCACCCATCTATCGATGGGCAACCGGGAATCTATCTCAAGCAACACAGGACACAAGGCCGGGGTATACTCTGGATGGGATGCCAGTACAATATCCAGCCAGGGCAAAGGTGGGATTTGAACCTCAGTGGTGTGAGGTGACAGTGCTAACCAGAGACACTGCAGCACCAGAAAATATTCAAACTACCTTAATCAAATACATTCGATATCTTGCCATAATTCCATATGGGAATGGGGGAGGTCAGAATAAGAGTCTGCGATTTCCAAGCACATCTTAAAACCACATTTATGCAGATGGCATGGCTAGGATTGACCAGTGAAGATAGGTCACAGCCTATGCTGATGTTAGGGCAGTCAAGATGGGACCACATAACACGGGGTGGGGAACCTGATCCATGGAGGGCCGGCGGGGGTGCCGGTTTTTGGGACGACCTCTCAATCAGCCAGTAATTAAGCAGTGGTTCTCCACTCCAGTCCTGGGGACGCTCTGTTATTGGCTGAGTGAGGCCATCCCAAAAACCTGCAGCGGCCCTCTATGGATCAGGCCCCCCATCCCTGACATAAGGCATAAAACAAGGAGCAAGATAAGCCATCCATTGAGATTCAAGCATAAGGATGGTCCTTGTTTTACACAATCAGCAGCTTTTAAATACATCGTCGGAATATTCTGTTACACACATGCAGTTTATGTGGACTGACTGCACTGCATGTACACAGCTATGCACACACACACCGTCACACGGGTGGAGAACTTCTTAGGACAGCATTCACTGCGGCTCGCTGGCATCTGGAGGCAGAAGCTGAGCAGATAATTCAGCTATTTTTACAGTTGAGGGACAAAAAAACAACTGATGGAAAAGAATGAACCTTGGACATATCTGAAGTTTTCAAAGGTTTTCCAGAAATTGGACAATAATATTTACAAATAAATGTGTACATCTGATCCAATTAATCACTGGGATATTACTTACAAGCAGGAATAATAACCAGTACATACACAGGAGAATAGGCTTTTTCAAACCACTGTGGTTTTATATGCCGAAATAAATTTAGCTTGTTTTTATATAAAACTACCTCTGGAATTTGTAACAAAATACTGAGAGGTCCATGCTCAGCTACTAATGCGTAACATTTCAGGAACATAGACGGCAGAAAAAGCTTTTGAAAATGACCCCCACACAAAGCAATTTTGGGGGGTGTGATGATATTAACACCATACACTCATTCATAAAGCCACATATCTAAGTTTAGTGCTGTAGGGTGTAGCTAGTTCACCTCATCGGAAACCAAATAAATGTTTAATCTTTAAAAATACTACATTTACTTGCTTTACATCATATTAAGTGTGGTCTGAAATTGGAAGAGGTCTTTACTGTAGGCCAAATTTGGCATGGACTACTTTGAATATAATACACTGATGGCCTTCATTTACAAAGTATTTACAAATATACAATTTACGGCTCTGTGGCCAGGCGTCAAGCTAATTATTGTCAAAAAGAGATTTCAGAGTTTTGTGATGCAACCAGGTATTTGTCTCCTAGTTCCTTTCTTGGTGGAGTGCAAACAGTGAGAGGTTGAGGTCAGAGGTTAGAGGTCTTCCACTGTGGGACAGACCACTCTGCTGGGACAGAGGGGTGAGGCAGGAGTCCCGTGGAAAGCTCCACCTCCTCGATGCTTCCGGGCCATCTGGTGCTGCACCACATGGAGCTGGGTGGGGTCCGGGGATGGGCTGGGGAGGGACCCTCGCCACTCTGGGCGCTCAGCCCACCGTTGTGTCCTAGCAGCGTATAGAGTGGGCAGAGGGCACTTCTGTTCCCACAGAACGTGTGGAGGAAAGCCGATTCCAACGGCGGGACTGTTAGACCCCATTGGCACTCATCTTGGACTTTTGGGACGCTTCTGCATTTTTCACCTGAAAATGCACAAGAAGGATGGACGAGTTTGAACATCGAGATTCGAACCTAAAACCAACTGATCACTTTCAGCTGTAAACTACACTGAGCTCATGTGATGATTCTCCAGTGTTCCACCAAGGCTACAGAGCACGTTGGTTTTATGAGCTAAAGTGGAACAATTAGACAGTAACTCAGCTGAGCTTTCAGCTGACAAATAAGAGCAGATTAAAAAAAATAATAAATAATAAGCAGCCATTAAAACTAAGTACCTCTTCCCTCAGTTTTCAATTTTTAATAAGTTTAATTAGTACCTGAGCCCCAGGAAAAACTGAGTTTGGACAATCCTGCCTGTGCTGATCTTGAATCAGCATTTGTGGGCAATCCAAAGTCACCATGATCTTGTTTGGCTGTCAGTTTTAATGACTTTTCAGTAAGTAAATTTTTATTTATGAAGCACATTTACAAAGAACCGAAGTTTACCAAAGTGCTATACAAAATATATTTAAAAAAAAGTAAAAAAGACCAATAAAGACAAACCCCACAATATTAGTGCCAGACCAAACCATGGGAGTGAGAGAGAAGAGATGAAAACAAATAACTAAAATATAGTTTTGCTGATCAGTTCAGTTAGCAATGTCCATTTATCATTTCTCATAACTTACACTCACACACACCAGAAGTCTTTGCATTTTTAGATAAACAATAATAATACGACTGGTGACACCCTTGACCTACGCTGGCTGCTTTCAGCTGTACCTGTATGACCTGCGTAGCTGTTGGTGGTGAATCTGAACTTGGTTTGTCCAAGATCTCCTCTGCCTGGAGAACATAATGTGAAACATAGTTAAATAAAGCCATAAGTTCGACCGTGATATAAAATGGTTTGGTCCTACGTGACCTAGCGAGTCTGGGGGCCAGGAGTTCATCATGGATAAGCCCCACCTTGTCCTTGGTGACCGTAGGGGGGTCCACCAGCACGTCCAGCCTGGCCGACAGGGGCTCCGCTTGCACCAGGGGGTCAGTTCCCGAGGGAACCTTTGGCAGTAGAGGCGGGGAAGTTAAGCCATTGAGTCCCTCCTGGATGTCCGATCTCCTCACGCATTCTCTAAGGCTAAGCCCAGACACTCTTGCCACCTTCTCATGGTGGAGGGCTTTGTGTACCTCTATGATCCTAGGAGCTAAGGTCTCCCAAGACAAACTGGTTCTAAGTGAGCAGCCAGGCTAAGTGTGGATCCCAGTGATGATTAAAAATAAGGAGCATGTCCCCCCCCTCCCCCGACTGGGGAGACCAGGGCCCTGTTTTGGTCATACCTCAATCTGGATAAAATATGCAGCTGCATTGCTTTGCCTTTGCATGGAAGTTTACATGTGGGAAGCAGAGTAGCTCAGGGGGTAGTAAGTGAATGCATGTATGTGACCTGCCATAGATCAGGGTCCCATCCAGGGTGCTCATTGGCCTTGTGGTGAATGCATGTATGTGACCTGCCACAGATCAGGGTCCCATCCAGGGTGCTCATCGGCCTTGTGGTCCAGGCTGCCTGGGACATGCCCTATAACAAGGTTATTCAAATCATGGTCCTCGAGGTCCGAGCACTGCTGGTTTTCCAGCCTTCCTTTACCTGTCAGTCAGGTGTGAAGCCTCTGACCAATCAGAAACAGTAATTATTAAACTAACTACCTGGGAGAACTGAAAACAAGGCTGGGATTTGGAATCGAGGTCCAGATTTGAAGAACCTTGAACTAGAGCCTATCCCTATCCAGGATTTACAGACAGATGAATGAATATATCAAAATATCACACTAGGGATTCATTTTCTCATTCATCATCTTGCTTGTGTGGTGCAGCAGTATGCTCAGTGCAGCCTCTCAGTGCAGCCTCTCAGTGCAGCCTCTCAGTGCAGCCTCTCAGTGCAGCCTCTCAGTGCAGCCTCTCAGTGCCGCCTCTCAGTGCCGCCTCTCAGTGCCGCCTCTCAGTGCCGCCTCTCAGTGCCGCCTCTCAGGACACTGGGCACATGGGACCCCCTGGACGGGATGCCTGCTCTCTCCATTAATGATTAATTAGAGCAATTAGAGCATCTCATATGAAATGTCATGTTCATGTTTGAATCTCCCCTTTCTTTCACTCGGATCAGACCCATTCAAACATTAAGTCAGCATTTCCCAATCCAGTCCCCAGGAACCCAGAGTCGGTCCATGTTTTAGCTCCTTCTCAGCTCCAGAAGCAAAAAAGTGGACTGTTTATGGCTCCCCAAGGACGGGACTGAGTAATTCAACACATGAGAATAAAAATGCGAACTTAAAAACCCAAGGAGGAAAATGCTAAATGCTACAGCCACAGCAGACATTTCAAAAACCACTGCCCCCTCACCTCTAGCTTGGGCACGGGCGGGATGATGGGGGCTTTGGGGGTGAGGTCCGTCAAGTACATGGCCCGGGACAGGAGCAGCAGCGATGGGGGCACGTTCTCCTTCAGGTGCAGGTCCAGCCACTGGGGAAGGAACATGGTTAGAAAGGGCAGGTCATGCAGCTGTCAGGGGCAGGGTGTGAGCGATCAGCCTCTCTGACAGGGGGGGGGGGGGACCTGGAGGCTGACTGAAG
>JABJVO010000115.1:30531543-30546668 GCA_026770805.1 Boulengeromyrus knoepffleri
CAGCACAGGGTACACCCTGGATGGGATGGGACCCTGAAGCCTGACTGAAGCAGCACAGGGTACACCCTGGATGGGATGGGACCCTGAAGCCTGACTGAAGCAGCACAGGGTACACCCTGGATGGGATACACACATTCATACAAGAAGGGAAATTTCAGAGATGCCAGTTAGCACTGTACACCCTTGGACTGAAACAAGAGTAATATGGAGAGAGCCTGCTAAATCCACACATACAGCAGATGTGGAATCGAACCCCAACCCTGGAGGTGTAAGGAGATAGTATTACCCAGTGAATCACCACACCGACCCCCCCCCCACCTGCTTTTGTAAAATAGGAAAACAAAGCATGGTTGGTGGATTGTTAGACTCATGGGAGTTTTACTTACACAAAAAAAAGTTCTGAGGAGAGAATGAAAAATGATTTGTTCAGAGAGATAACCAATCAGATCTTGGTCAGATGTCAGATGATTCAAATCAGATGTTTTGGTTTTGCCTGCTCTAGTTGCTTGGACCTGCCTCCTTTACAATCTGATTGGTTCTCTTTTCCATCTTTGTGTATGTAAAACTTGCATGAGCAGCTTGTTAGACGCATCATACCTGCTGCAGCTGCTGCCGGAGCTGATCCGTGGTCAGGCCCAGCGAGCGCATGCCCCGACTCCGACACGCCGCCTGCAGCTCGGACACGCTCATGGTGGCCACGCCCTCCTTGGCAATCATCTGCGGACACGTGTACACATGGGCAAAGAGCATGTGTACACATGCATTACAAATGGCAAGGGCTTCTGATGAACTGGGGAACAAAACTGCTGGGTTAATGCACAGCTTAACGCACGTACCTACAGTCACCTACAGTCAGAACAATGAAATTTAAATGCATGTCACTGTCAATGCTAAGTTTAGCATCTCCCATAATAATAACCAAAAATATTTAAATAAATTCATGCATAATATATAAAAACCATGACAGATGACGTAGGTTATTAAAATTAAGGCAGTTGCCAAGTTTGATAGGAAAAGCATCACAGTCTATTTTTTTAATGAATAACATTCATAAAGTGAAAATCTGCAGTGCAGTGAAGAGCAAATTACAGCAGTAATGCCTGAGATAATGAGCAGAGCACACGGCTGGCACACGGACGCTCTCCATCCGGGGGGACCTGGCCCTACAACCTACTGACCTCATCATCTGCCTTGATGGTGCGCAGCTGCATCATCATCTGGAAGCGCAACAAGTTGTTGGTTCCGATGGGTTGCAGCTCCAGTAACTTGCAGAGGGCCACCAGCTGGGGGCGCTCCAGGTGCTCCAGGGTCAGCTCGTCCTCAAAGAACTTAGAGAACTGCACGATGTCTTTGGTGGTGGGCTGCTCACCCGTGTGCCGCACCTGCACATCAACGAAAAATCTCTCACCTGCTTGCCCATCTTAGCTAATATCCCAATCAGGCAGGATATGGGGTATCCCAAGGGTGTGGGAAGGAACCAGGGGGGGCAACTTTAGGCAAATATCAACAAATCACTGAATTGAATTTTTAAACTTAGGAGCAAGAGTTGCATCAGTCCATTGTGTGTAACCACCTGACCTTCCCAGGGTCGTGACGGTCAAGAGCCTATTCAATATGCTATGGGTGCAAGTCAGGGAACAACCCAGGATGGGGCACAAACCCATTCGAGGGCACAGTCAGACACACACGCACACTGGCATACACGCACACTCACACACAACGCACACCTATAGGCAATTTGGTAACTGCATAAACCTCAGCATGTTTTTGGACTGTGGGGAGAAACTGGATTACCTGGAGGAAACCCCACGATGACACGGGGAGAACATGCAAACTCCACACACATGGAGCCACAGCGGAGACTTGAACCCTGGTCCCAGAGGTGGGAGGCAACAGTGCTAACCACTGCACCACCATGCTACCCCCTGCTCATACACCCCAGCCTCCTAAATATGGTCACATATGACTGGGAATCCAGACAGTCTATTAATAGAAGTGCAGCTGCGGTTAGATAAAGGAAGAGTCCTTTGTTTGTGTGTCCTTTCAGCTCTCACAGCACGAGTCACTGACTTGGGGCTACAAACACACAACAGCATCCAGAGGTTGAGCAGCAGAGGTAAGCATGGCATATACCAATGGAGATTACAAAGGACTGTTCCACTGCGACTCCTAAGACGATGCCGCTACTGTACCCGTGAGAAAGTCCATTAATCCCCAAAAAAGAGAAAACTGAAAGCCGCTTAACACCGCCCCCCCCCCATTCTGGGATTGACACCAGTAGCAGGGAAACAGGAAGACCATTGGAGCTGACCTTCTGCACGTAGGTGGAGAACCTCTGTGTCTCAGCTCCAACCTGGGCCTTGTTCCTCCGGGCCATCTCAGCGATGGTCTCCTGCAGAAATTTGGCCAACTCCAGCTTAGCAGCCAGAGACTTCTTCTGCTTCTCTTCCTGCAGGAAGGAGGAGGGACAGAGGCATGACTTAGATACACACAGTCATCATTCATACAGTAATATGCAGTTACGTTCCACTGCAGGCGACAGTCATTCAGCAAGTCAGCGCCTAGTATCTCATATTAACGGTCCTGAATTCTGTGATGACAAACAAACTACCGAGACTCTAAATCCACTCTGCATTTGAGATGGCTTCTGTTACCATGGAATCAGGATGACTGCAGTTCTGAAGCTAGACGCTAAGCCACAATGTTAAAGAAACAATCAGATATGAGGAGGCACAACTTTAAGCAAAGCTGTGGAGAGGAAAATAAAGAACAGTATGTTTCGAATTACTTAGTGCTGAATTTCCTTCAGGATTAATAAAGCATATATGTATGTATGTATCATCCATCCATCCATCCATCCATCCATCCATCCATCCAATAATTGAACGAGTCACATTTAGCTAATAATTCAGCAGTGGTGCAACAAATATTGGAGACATCTGAAAGATTCTAATATATATGATTTGAATAGAAAAATTCATTCAAATAACTGAAATGTGCAATTCACATTCTGTCCACAATGTGGCACCAGTACAACTCCTCTGACAAGTTACACACAAAACACAAGTAAACAGAAAAGATGGCAGGTATGAGTCTACAGTCCTCCTAGCACTGCTTCCATTAGAAAATATTCAAATGTGAAAGTATTCATTAGTTGCAGCCCTAGTTTTTAGGAAGGGAAATTAGAGGTTTGGGAGCTCTGTATGAAACACACACACTAACACACATCTGGGCAACTTAGGTAAAACCTTAGGGTTTCTCTTAGATCGTTTCTGTATCCAGGTCCTCCACGCAGGAGTCTGAGAGGCAGTGATGTAATGGACCTGTGATCAGTGTGGACTCCCCTCCCAGTCTGGCATGCATGTGAACCACAGATGTTGAGATCACAAGAAAAATAAGACAAAGATAATGATGGATGTGCCCTATGGACTTCTGTACAATGCAGAGTTGCAGCGAAAAGATACAAAGCAGTTGTGATTTCACATGTACAGGACATGTTAAAAGTGTAGAGCTTCCTTGGTTTGAGTTCTTTACGGTCTATGTAATGAATCGAAAGCAAAGCTAGAATCATCAGGAAAAAAAAGCATCAGAAAAATAATCCAATCTGCAACTCAAAAACTGTGATATGATCTGAACCATGAGTTTTGGGATCCGATGTACTCCTGCAGATTGTCTCAAAGGAAAGCCACGCACTTTAACAGATCAGGGCCTGAACAGTCAAAAGGTTCATTCAAATTAAAGATCACTCTTACTCCCAAGTACTGAACTACTAAGTAAACGATGCAAGCCCCCCCCCACCCTAGAGGGCATGACAAGTGCCTGCAGACTCATGCCAGTCACTCTGTTATCAGTCCACAGAGAACACAGAACACATATTTTGCTATTTTTGCCCCGGTCAAGCATGAACATATTTAGATAGCAACAAACAAAGACCTATTTTAAAAATAATCTAATTTCAAAATGTTTCACAAACAAGAGTCAGCATAGATCTTTTCTAAAGGACAAGACATAGCCATGTAATCAAGAACAGCCATCACACTGAATGCTAATGGCCTGTAAGGATGCTTTAGTGTTGCACAGTATTCAGATACTGAAATAGTACTGAGATATCTTGTCATTAAAAATGCCGCCATTATCTGTTTTATTAGTACTCGTACTTTAAGAGTAATCCCTATGGTTTGCCTCGATGTGCAGCAGCGGGTCAGCGGCTCTGCTTCCTCTCCCACTGCCTGCAGGCACAGTGGGCTTGTCAACCCTGCAGTTTTCACAGACAGGAAAGGAGTGATGGGAAATGACCCTTTCTGGGGACACATGTACAGCGTTGTAAAGCCTTCCAACTGACCACTCAACTAAGGGGCCCTTTCCACCGCACCAGGTACCATATTTTTGGTACTTCCAGAAGATGCCAAAAGTATGGTACTTCCAGAAGGTGCCAAAGTATGCTACTTCAAGAAGGTACCAAAAGTATGCTACTTCCAGAAGGTACCAAAAGTATGGTACTTCAAGAAGGTGCCAAAAGTATGGTACTTCAAGGTGTTGGTTTTCCACAGGCATACAAACTGGTATCAGTTCCGAATGACATCACAACGCAAGGCAGGTATTTCGTACATAATTCAAAAAATGCCTGTAGTACAGGGGTGGCCTGTAGATTACTAATTAGAGGATGATTGGCTGAAGAGTCCTCACACCTGGGTTTGAACAGCTGCCCTACAGGTTACCCCAAAAACCTGCATACACACCGGCCCTTTGCGGGTAAGATTGGCCACCCCTGCTGTAGTAGGACTGGACGACATGCTAAGTTTACCTCTGCTGTTTTCGCATGAGCGATGCATGTGTTCCCCGAGACAATCATAATCATTTTCATCTTTGCTGTTTAAATCACTCCTAGATGGGTTTGTGAGAAATTTATCTTGAACTCCTTTTTTGCCTCATAAATACCCCAATATTTATTGAAACAAAATCACATATCACATTTATATCTGAAACGTGCTGTCATAGTATATTATACAAAATACTTTATGTCTTGTTATGCCCATGGGGGGTTGGAGGGCTGGGTGGGCAAAGCCTATCCCAAAGGCTAAGGGTACAAGGCAGGGAACAACCTAGGATGGGGTGCCACCCCGCACACGGCATTCCCGCACACGGCATTCCCGCACACATGCACACATATATGGGCAATTTGGTAACTCCAATTAATCTCAGCATGTTTTTACTGCAGGGGGGGAAACAGGAGTAACCAGAGGACATGAAAACTCCACACACATGTAGGAGACTTGAACCCGGGTCCCAGAGGTATGAGGCAACAATGCCAACCCCTTACTCGATGCAATAATAATCTCCATTATTGTAGTAGTTGCATCTTTAGCGCTGGTGATGCTAATTTGAACATTCATAACGTTTAAATATTAATGAATATTAATTTAATGAATATTGGCTGGAAGCAGCATTCACATAATATTTCTGAGAACAAGGAGAATAACAAAAAGAACAAATATTTGCAAAGTACTATATAGTTTCTGTAAGGACTCATTCCCTGTGACACCATTACAGGAGAACCATTGCTGCAAGTACAACTGCTGTCGCCAACCATCCACAACTTGTCAACAAAAGTGGACGGAAAAAGCAAAATATGACATTAATTTGCTTAAGTTGCTGAGAATCAGGGCAAACCCACAGGCACTGCAAAGCTCGTGTAAAAGATACTTAAAATAACAGATAAAGGGAGCAAACACGCTGAACTTAGCAATGTAGCTCGCCGACAAACATCCCAACTTATCTGAAGGATTTAAAGAGCACCAGGTTAGCACATGTGATACATGATTATCAGGCCTGTCCTTCAAATAAGTCAAATAAATGTGATTTATTTTGGTGACAAGTGAACTTTTTTAACATTTCAGTTTGAGAAGCAAAATTAAGAACAATGATAGCCTTAATGTTTAAAGGGGCAGTTCACCCCAAAACTGAAAAAGCACTAAAACACCTCTAAAATCTATCTACCAATCGATGTTGTTCTGCTGGAAGTTGCCTAGTTTTGGAAATACGAGTCGCAGAAATGCCAATCTTCTCTTTAATATAATGGGACTGAATGGCATTCTTTCTGTGTTGTTTAAAGTGCCAAAACAATACATTAGAAAAATTCAACAGCAATGTCTCTTACCAGAAATCATGACCTGGTTACTCAAGATAATCCACAGACTTTGTAGTTGAGCAGTTTAATGTTCAATGGCAGTATAGTTCAGCAGCTGCAACTAAATAATTGTAGTTTTGTTACAACATGTTCAGTATTGCTCTGCACCTGAGACATAACAGGCTACATTTGACTGATATTGACTAAATATGTTGGGCCCATTTAATTAATAAAAAAATCATTAGAAGTTCCATCTATTTATCCATTAATTTTCCTGACGTTTTAGTTTTTTGCTGTGGTATCGTTTCACTATTGGTATCAAAACATTCTAGGCAGGTATTGTATCAAAGTCATGATTTTGGTATTGTGACAATACTGGGGTGCTTTTCCACTGCACCAGGTACAGTACTTTTGGTTCCTCAAGGTGTTGGTTTTCCACTGGCATAAAAAGTGGTACCAGCGCTTGATGACATCACAAAGCGAGGTGGGATATTTTGTACTGAATATGAATAATGACTATGGTATATTATAGGGCTGGCTGATGTGCAATATTAATGCAATTCTCATATCGCAAGGACCACGATAACTCATGTGAGATCAGGCTTTTTCATATATTTGTTCAGTATGGACATTATAGTGTGGGGGGAGGGTTTAAGTTGCACTAAAACATTTTTACTTTGACATTGGAAACAAAACTTGGATTGGATTTTTAATGATTGTTCCTTTGATTCTTACTTTCATCCTTGCAATTTATATCACTCCTAGACATGCTTGCTAGAAAATTTATTTTGAACTCTGGATCTTCCCACCAGATCTCAATTAAAGCTTGGGTCTCTTCATTTGTCAACGCATATATTATAATTTATTATTGCTCTTTTTTTTTTTAATTCGTTTTCTGAGTTCATAACTGCATTGCATTTCAGAGGTTGGCTATTTGCATAACCAATTGACAAAGAAAGTGTTTGCAAGTCTCACCAAAAGTACTGAAGTACCAGAAAAGTACCCAGCTGGATTGGTAATTTAGGTACCAGAACTTTTGGTAACGCTCCTCGACTGGAAGTCAATGGAAAAGTGCGTTACCTGGCGCAGTGGAAAACCGGCCTGTGTTATCCCTATATTATCAGATAAAAGCATCTAAATCACATCAGCTTGGTTCATGATTGTGATTCAAATGAAAGGCTTCATAGAACATCCACGAAAGCTTGAACAACTATTCCCTCAAAGAATAAACCATAAACCACATGTGAACGTAGCACAGGGCAGGCAGGAAGAGTGGAAACCTGGACTTGCCTTCTTTGATTCTGTCTCAAAGGTGGACGGCAGCATCTCAGGGAAGAGCTTGAGGAAAACCGGCAGGAGAAACTCCATGAAGGGAACGATGACAAACACCATGAAGGGTAAGAGGCGGAAGAGGTCTGCACATGTCCTCATGAGCTGGGGGAGACGACGCGGACTGGGTTAGAGCACGCAGCAGAAGGCAGGCAGCACAAACTGTAGACAGGCACCATGATAATTGATGCAACAAGAACATATATAGAGTTATACATCCAAATCACTTTGGATCACACTTTCAATCAGAAAAACACCAACTCAGTCTCATAACCAATCTCCTAAACATCAGAGTTATGCAACAACACATCTGGGCAAAAGAAAGAACAAATAAATTAAGTCCTGCATTATATCAGGACAATCAGACCACGACAGAAGGTGCTCTACCATCTTCAAGTTCATGACTAGGGCTGCACAATATTAAATACGGCTAGCGGAACACGCCACATACTATTGTTCTGGTAAATCATGGAAGCGATAAGAACTGAAGTGGTGGTGAAGAAAGGGACAGATCAGCAGCCACATCTTTTAAAAAGAGGAAACATTGTGAATAAACAAGGTAAAAAGACTTTGGTGCTGTGGTGGTACATTTTGCAGTTTAAAGTCTGACACGTTTATTACACACAAGTCTAAGTTATACAAATTACTACTACTGATTTATCTCTGTTGCCAACTTATTTGACATACTCTCTTGGTAGATAAGTTCTGTTTGGCTACAGTTAATTTCAGGTAAATTTAATTTCCTTTTTTGTTTTATAGATAGCACAATATTAAGTAAAAATATTTCAAATAAGTGTGATGTGATATCACGCAGTCCTAGTCATGATGACGGCAAATAACAACTTCACCTATTCCCAAGACCAAACCATCAGAATGGGGGGGTAAACAAGGGCTACTGTGAAAGCAATGAAAATGCAGGGCGAAGCTCCCCTACTCGTCTCCTCTCCCTCCTGGTGAGCTGCTGGCCGTGCAGGAGCTGCCACACCATCCTCCCGGCGATCTTAGTGTCGATTCCCAGGAGACGGAATCCATGGTAATAGTGCTTCAGCTCGTCCAACACCCTCTGGCCGAGGGATTTCCTGGCCACTACCATCTCCGCAGCGCTAGTGGGGGGGGCAGGGCCGACGGGGTCGGGATCCTTAGGAGGAGCGCTGTCATTCTGCGTGGGGCTGCCCTCGACTGGCTTCCCCTTAGCCTCCTGGAACCAGGCGCAGGAGGTGTGGAGGGGACGAGCCAGCATGCAGGCAGAGCTGGGGGGAGTCCACACGGGGTGGGGGTGTAACAACCATGAGGGGCCCACGGGCTGCGTAGCAGGTTCCAGGTGGTACCGAACACATGCCGTGGGGGGCAAGCACAAGCGGCCACGCCTTTTTGAAAGCAAGTAGGTCCCCCTGTAACCAAAAAGCGAACAATGTGGGAAGTGTAACACTGCAGTGGTTTGACAGGCGGGATGCATTATCCAAGATACAAGCAAGAGCACTTAATAACCAGTGTTACAATAAAGGTCAACTTCGAATTATCAAAAACACTAAACAGACCTGACAGTTACCAGCTTGTGCCTGAACCCTATTAATTAAACCTGCCTTGCTCATTCAAATTGCAGCAAGACATCTCACCTGGATCTCGTCACAGCGAGCAGCACTTGAGAACTGAACACTGCCATGGTCCATGTAAGACACAGGTCCCGTTTCCTGAAATAATTACAGTTCAGTGCCCACAGCGACCTCCAGTGTCTGCACCATAATATCACTGACGGGGGAAAACGGGGGGGATGGGGGGGCAGCATAAATCCTCTTTTTAAAGCCATTTTACTACCCATTGCATTGTACCCGCGGCAATGGTTAATGTTAAAAACACGTGTCTCTCCAGCCAAAATCAGCAGTAAGTACTGGCACTGTTATACAGGGACACCCTCCCAGGCGAAAAGGTGACAGCTGATCAGGAAGAATTCAGGACAGCGGACACCATAGATCCTAAACAGTAATGAAGACTCCAAAAACCCTACATGTTTCAATGGACAGACACCAGTATGAGGGGGGAAATTAGAAACCCATTTGATCTTGCAGGCAGCCGAAATCTGGACATCGTAATTAAGTTACGCACTCAATCCGCCCAGCCGGCATGATCGTCTCAGGCTGTCAGTTAACTTACTCGCCTCCTATACTTACACTAACTAGCTTCGTGACACGGCGGCTAGCTTGTGTCTAGGGACAAAATGCAAAAAAAGTAACGCCTATCACGCCCTTCTGTATTACCAATACCTTATTTAGGAGAAGGCAAAGTTAAAGCTGGGGAAGAAAATAAAACCGCAGCTGCATATCCAAAAGTAAAAGGAAAATAACGTTTCGGGGTTAAAACACTGATCCCTTCAGTGCTGTTTTCCCGGCATCTTTTCACTTGTTTCAATCGTCAATTTTTTTTATCTTAAGGAGCAAACTCACCTAAAGATAGTCGGAGTCAAATTTCCGACACGCACAAGCACTTTCAGTCGCAATAAGACGCCGGTTCACCGTGAAAAGTACGATCCATTCGAATTTTTAGCCGTGAGTTTTAACACTGATGTAGCTGTGTTACCTGAAAACACATATATAATAGTGGGGAATCAAAGCGCACCGCCAGTCTTCTAACGTACCTATCCGCCCCGGACAGGCGCCGCCACTGGCGCGAGGGCCCCGTTGTTATTGAAGAGGTTATTGCAGGTCAAACAAGCTTGACAGGCCAGTGACGTAGCTGATCAGGCGAGCACACCGAGCAGCCAATACCGAGACGCCGACCCCAGTACAGATCACGGCGCTCTGAGAGCCCGATTGGCTGAAGAAGAACTGATCCTGAAGCAGTTTGTAAAGGCGGAGCGAACAACTGCAGCGACATTACGCTGACGACAAAGACACTCAACTACCCAAGACGCTCGATTGGTAGTAATGCTTCGTGAGGTGTGTTGGGTCTTTAACACTTTGTTTTCGCTTTTAAGCGCAACATTTGTTTCCGTGGAACTTGGTAGATTCAACGCGGTTTTCAGTAATAATTTCTATGACTGATCAATTCTGGACTACCGATTAGCTTTATAATCATTTTGATTAAATGCAGGCGTGTCACTCAGCAGGGTCGTCTAAACAATACAGTGTGTGTTGAGGTTTTTTTTTTTGTTTAATAAAACAACCATTATTATTTTCCTTTTTAGTGATCAGTTTTGGTTTAGTGAATGGAAGGGCGACCAACTCCCGTCAGTGTTCAACGTCGACAGATGATTAGAACTAAATTCATGGTCAAATTCTTGCAGAGCTTATAAAGATATTCAACATATAGCTTGTAAAATGTTTCCTCTCATTTGGCCCTGCATTAAATATAAAAGAAGCGGAACATTTATACATAATAGACTTTTTTCTGAATGTCATTTTCCTTACACTTAGAGACTCCTGCGAATGATTAGTATTATACAGAAAGCGCAATCCGGTTTTACATGTTTACCGGTGCCAGGCGCTGTTTTTTTTCCTTGGGAAAAAAAACTATATTTCCCAATATTCCTTTTGCAGAGGTATAGCGACCAATCGGGGGCACGTTATTTTGGCGCTGAGTGGGGAGACAGGCCCTGAAAGCAGGGAGCTTTTGTTACAGCTAGAGGGAGAGAGGGAGACAGTTATATAGAAATACATAGCAACCCGATTTATTCAAAACCCGCTCCAACATCCCGCAAAATACGAGGCCCTCTCTCAGATCAACCATGGGAACTGAGACTTAACTATTGCCCCTGCTTTTTTATTATTATATTTTTTTAATCAGTACATTGAATTAATAGTCGAGGATACCTTTACTTTATAACTTCAAGCTTTTGTTGTGTCTGATTTTTTTAAAAAATATATTGCAGCAGGAAGCTCAATATTGGGTGTATTTGTTTATAATGGAACACACTGAAGGTACTGGCCGTTTTATTCGCCTTCCCGCATCTCTTGTGTAACAGGCTGAATGGCATTGTCGACATGTCGCACCGCTGCTCGCGAGGATGCTTGTTTTAAGTGATGGGTTCATTTTCCCCCGTTTCTTCGGCATAGTGGGGGAGTGATGAAGGTATAATCTGGCCAATTTGATTTAAAGGGGCAGTGGCAGCCATGTTGGTCTCTTGTCGCTTTTGCGGTGTGGCGTAAAATCCGTGTTTTTTGCATTTCTTTTGTGCAGTTAATTGGACGATGTAACACTAATTAGATGGTGCAGCTCGGATCTGTGCGCCTAATAGTGCAGCGGACTAGCGTAACGTCACCTCGGTGCCAATACTTTGTCCAACTAGATTAATTTGCAATCCATCGATGGCTATCTACTTAATTATCAGTTTTTAATTAGCGATTTAAAAATGTGCACCAAGCTTCACAGTGGTGTTTGCTTCTTCTGCAGTGGTAAAGCTTTATATCGTTATTCGCATGTACATTTACAAACATCGTGCCCCATGGTATAGGCTGCTATAGTCAACTGAATTTTTAATTTTGCTCTCCCAAAAGTCGCGATTTATTGTTAAACGTTGATGTTGCCAGCATTAGCGGTGTATTATTAAATTGCGAGCGTGTTTGGTTTTGTTGCTGTTAGTATGTACTGCACGTTGCCCTTTAACCACCCGAGCAGTGTTTACCTGTTTTTACTACGACTTGGCTGCTGTTTTGTTCTTGGATGTAGTAAAACGTTGTAACCTGGCCGTTTCAGACTAACTATCGTGGGCCGGTCACTCGTTTTCCGCTAGTTTCTGTTTCTTTCGCTATCAGTTTGACACGTTTCATTTGTTTAGTGCAACACAGCCAAACATTACAATTGCACAGGATGCTGAGCTTTTGTATCGTGTAAGATTGACAGTAACTGTACAACTAACAATGGACACCCCCCCTCCCCCCCCGTTGTCATCGTTGACGATACCTGCTCCTTGTTCTATAGTCCAGAAAATTAAACATTTATAGCTCTATAGTAAGCCTAAGTATGCCGATTGCCTATCGACCCAAGGACGATCGCTTCTAACTTGGACTGTCCGGGTACGGATTTTCATTCAAAAACATTTGTTCGGCCAATAGAGTTAATAGCAGCTGTAGGAAATCTCTTATTTGTAGACTAAGTGTAAACATAGAGGTTCATCTCCGTCCCTCCGCTTCCATGTTACATGTTGCTTTGCATAAAAACAAAATTTGCTGCAAACGATATATCAAGCGTTATAAAGTGCCCATACTTACTTTGGAGACGAGAATCCACAAGTTGTGGATGGAGATGTGACAGAAATTGGTCAAGAGGATGATTTTCTAAGTGTTATGATGTTTAATGAAGTGCCATTTTATTTTAGAACTGACATTTTTTCTATTACAGTGAAAGTGTTCTGAAATTCATGTGGTCTTTGCCAGATATCTCCTGTGGAAATGTTACCCCCCATTTTCTGTTATTGTTTTATTAAAAAAAAATCTCTTATACAACATACATATCATTATTGACTGTCTATAGGGTGTGCTGTGGTAGTTCAGATTTATTAGTTTTTAGTAATGCAAAATAAAATTTGCCAACAACTTGTGCAGTTACATATATGTAGTTGATATTATCAGTGTGTCAATAATTATGCTTAATGTCTGAGTGTGACTCTGTAACGTTTCAGAATTGAGATTAGTAGATTATATTCCGTGAAAATTAAAAAAAAAGTGTAATGTGTGATACCTCAATAAAATATTTTGCAGACAATTTATTTTGAGAACACCAGCTTTTTTTACAATTACCCTGAGTAATTTTAATAGTTTTCATGTAAGACAAATGGAATCATGCCTCATGTTACTGTTGAGTTACAGAAATCAATCAAGTCATCATAACCAATTTTCACTGTTGGCTGGGTGAATAGAAGGATTAACCCTCAATGGCAAATAGATTCCTTATTTTTTTCTTTGAAATTTGCAAGTATTTGTTTTTAGGGTGCATCTTCAGATCAATACTAAATCCCTGGCTAACCTTTCACTATTTTATTTAAATATTTTGGTAAATACAAAAGATTGGAAGGGATCCAAATTTCAGCATTTCTTCTCAATGACTTCCTTGACAGTAGGTTGTTTAAAAACAAATACATAAACTGCCCATGCCGTTTCATTCATTTCTCTAAGGCAAGTCTACTCTCTAAAAATGAGGTTGGTCCTTTTCAATCTGCCTACGCAGAGACACATTGAGGCGGTTTCTCATGCACACAGTTTCATTTCACTTCTTTTAAACCTGTGACGCATTGAATGAGATTTCCTTCTAATGGTGTTAGTCGTGAATTTCTCTCGTCGCTTATCGGCAATTAACTTCTCGTTTTTCATGTTGCCGACATTCATTTGCAGGGATTCCGACACGTGAGAAACATGTCCTGTGTTTTGCGTTTGGGATACAGGCAGCTTGCAGCAGGATGAAAGCAATCAAGGATGTCACTGTCTCTTGTAAATGAAAAGGCTTTCTTCCAAAAACAGAATCTCGATATTTTCCTGGATTTTAAATAGCAGTTTGGGCAGTGGATTAAGGGTGACAGTTTGGGCTGCTCGTGGTGTTTGGTAATGAATGAAAAACGAAAACCGACTTGGAAGCGCATTTGACCATCATCTAAAATAATATATATATATATATATCCCAGAACAATGGCCACTAATGTTGTAAGATATTTAACGACACTGAAGCCGTTTCTCCAAATAATAACTAGGATTGTTTTTCCTCCTTTGACTCCTTTCAGGCCCTGTAAGAGAAAGGGAAAGTTAAGGATGCTGGAGCAGAACAATGGATTTCTCCTTCTCTTTCATGCAAGGGATCATGGGAAACACAATCCAGCAACCACCTCAGCTCATTGATTCGGCCAACATCCGGCAGG
This sequence comes from Boulengeromyrus knoepffleri, assembly GCA_026770805.1. Classification (NCBI taxonomy): domain Eukaryota; kingdom Metazoa; phylum Chordata; class Actinopteri; order Osteoglossiformes; family Mormyridae; genus Boulengeromyrus; species Boulengeromyrus knoepffleri. The sequence goes on from JABJVO010000115.1 coordinate 30,545,841, forward strand.
AGGAGGTATATCACAGCAGCGGCGATGCAGGGGGTGACGAGGGCCCCTCCAGCTACGACTCAGCCCTGGAGTCGGGCTTTTGCTACCCTGCAGATGACCTGCCAGTGGTGGCCAATGGCTACCCAGCAGGCTTCTTTGAGCCCCAGGCCAAGTACTCCATGTATGCGCCATTCCCCAATGGCTCTGCCAATGGATATGGTGCCGTACGTGGTTATGGGGACCACTGCCCTAAACACATCTGGGCAAAAGGGAGATCAAAGGGATTTGGAATTTTATCCTAGAAGAAATTCCACATGCAACAGTACATTGAATGAATGAATGAAATGAAGAGTCAAGGAACAGTGGAATTAGCCCAGACGTTTGATGCTGGTGGTGCGTCAATAGGCAACAAATGTGTGTGTATGTGTGTTTGTGGTCCAGGTATACATTACATTGCGGGTACCAAATGTCCCCACAATGTGATAAAAACCTCTTATAACCTGATGTTTTGACGTTATGAGGGACCATTTTTTCGGTCTCCACAAGGGGAAATTCAGTTTTATAGAAATCAATGATTGCACTCAAAGAACTAAAAACGCCAAAAGTCTTGTATTGTTTGGTTACTCATGGTTAAGGTTAGGGTTGAGTAGGGGTTAAGGTTGTAATTGTTCAGATTAGGATTTGTCCTGTAGGAATGAATGGAGAGTATCCAGAAACATATAATTACAAACCTGTGTGTATATCTCTGTGTATGTGTGCTTGCGTGCGTGTGTGTGTATGTGTATGCGAGCGGGTTTACCTATCCTTATGGGGACATAATGTCCCCATAACGTGATAAATATCCGTTTT
>JABJVO010000115.1:30546768-30560961 GCA_026770805.1 Boulengeromyrus knoepffleri
CCCGCCTTCCCCCCCCCCGGCCCCTCCCACTCAACCCGTCCCCAAGGAGACGGGCTCCCCCGAGATTAAGCTGAGAATCACCAAGACGTACCAGAATGGGCGGGAGCTGTTTGAGTCCTCGCTCTGTGGTGACCTGCTGCACGAGCTCCAAGCCGGGGAGGTGTCCCACCGCCGGCACGAGCGGAAAAAGGAGCGGAGGAAAAGGAGCAGCCAGGGCCCCCAGCAGGAGCCCAGGCCAGAGGTGCTGGTGGAAACAGCCCCAGAACTGGGTCCACTGTGCCAACTCCCCGAACCTGCACCAGAGGTGCTACCTGAGGGTCTCAAGACCCCCAAGGAGGAACCCAAGGAGCAGAGCGTGAGTGCAGTGCCCCCTGTTGCTTGGCTCTGTATGATTAAGTTAAGTCTTTAGCTCGAGTGTTCTGAAATGTTTCTTCTGATCTGTGATTTGTCTTTGATGGCTTGGTGGTTTGGTCCAAGACATTGTACCTCAAACTGAAAAGAAGCAAATCAATGTTGCAGGTTGATGCCTTTGTCTTTCCCTGTTGTGGTCTTATTCATTTTAGTTGACCTGAAGGCTTAGGGTCCTATGTTAGCTTTAACCTTTACTAATTTTGCTAGTGGTTGCATTAAGCATTGTGTGGCTACCATGTTATCAAGGGCGCTATACAAAAGTATGAAATATAAATACAGTTTTTTCTTGTTGCCAGATTCAAAAGCAGTGCCCCCCTGCCACCTCAGCCCCTGGCTCTTGTACAGACCATGAAGTGGGTGACTTGGTGTGGGCCAAGGTGGGGACCTACCCCTGGTGGCCCTGCATGGTGTCGCGTGACCCCCAGCTGAACGTCTGCACCCGGATAAACACCAGAGGTGACCGGCCACTGCCAGCCAGTGCTGCTTCTACTGTCAAGCTCTTTATAGATTTCTGTGTGGGTTTGGGTTAAGCACACTTTATAGAATATAAATAAATTCTTGACTCCCTTTGACACAGTCTGCAGATCTCGCCTATTGATTAAACTGCTTGCTAAGCCAATTAGACATTTGACTAAATGACCCACTTGTGAAAAGGAGAGAATCACAGTCTTAAGTTCAACAGGCAGACAAAAATACACATAATCCAATGGGAAAGATGTGGTCAGGGAAATGGGACTAACTTACGGCAAACAAAATGGATTAAGTCATAATAACAGTGATAACAGTGGTGAATAATGTAATTATATGCATTTTAAAAAAGAAATAATAATAATACATTAATTAGTAATATAAAAATCTCCTAGGGGTCGTATGAGTCTCACTAGAATTGCCTAGTAACTTAAACTGAACTTATGCCGAACTCACTAACTTGCCAAGAGTCGGGGTTAGTGAGTCACAGCCACCATGTGGCCGGGTGTCGTTACGGTATGCGGAACGGCCCTGAAGGTAACATGACTACAGACAGTCAACGAAAAGAAAATGTAAGTGAATTAGAAAAGGTTGTTGTGTTTTTACATGATGATTTGCCAAATATTTTTGGGTTTTTAATGCATTGATATACAAAAAGTTGGATTATTTTAGATTTGAATGCCAGATCGAGTCATTTACTGACAAAAAAACTGTTCAAAAGAACTATTTATTCACAAATTGGACTTGGATAGCTGTCTCTCCATGTAGCGTATCTCAATAAACCCATGTTGTGTTGTAGTTTGCGTAGTGCTTTTCTCTCCGACTGAAAATCGCGCAAATACAAATGCAAATCCGCGTTGTACTGGACTTGGGTACAAACATATCAATCGCGTTAAACAGATTCGCGGATTTCAATATGTAAACTTCATATACACACAATTCGCAGCTTTGAGCGCCGGCCAGACTGAAGCGATCTATCCAAGATTATTGTCAAATGCTTCCAGGAGTTATATCTTTGAAACCACCATCTCAAGCTACAGTAAGCAAAATATTTTTGATGCAAAAACAGACCACAGCATAATTTTGGGCAGAGACCTTACCATTTAAGTACTTTTTTTTATCCATATAAGTAACACGTTTAGAAATTGGTTTGTGTCTTGCAACCATTTTGTGACTGTCAGGATACATATACGGATAAAAATATGAAATATACATAAACATGGATGACTTCACTGACGAGGAGTGAATGGGTAGTTTTTTCTGTGTTCACCCAATTTTGCTTATTTTTTTTAATAAAAGCTTATGACAGATATCGATCATACGACCCTTACGGAGGTAGCAACACCAGTATCAGCATACCTTTATAATGGTGGCTGCTTTATTATTCATGTAAACAAGCACACTGACGTCCATGTTCAAATATTCGAAATATATTTCTTTTAATGGCATTATGATTGTAAAATGACTTAATGATCGAAACTTTCATATTTTCATAATGTAATCACTTTAGAACTTTTTAAAATGATTTCCAAATAAAGTTTTATGAGTTTTTTTACGTTTTATGACGCAACTTCCAGGATGGCCGGCAGTCCATGAGTAACAGGTTATGTTTAGGTCACGGTTGACGGGGAAAATGCACTTCACACATTTTCATTATGAATTTATTTAACATTCAATACATACACACTGAAGTGTAAAGCAAGACGGGCCCAGCCTCATATAAAAAAGAAAAGAAAACAATGTGAACTCTGTGCTTGGCGGTCGCTCGCCATCCCCATGTTGCCGATTCATCGATATCGCGGTTACGGCGACAGCTCTACCTGTTTCCCCTTCCCCACCCCCTAAGGTCATCGAGAGTATCACGTGCAGTTCTTTGGAAGTGTCCCAGAGAGGGCTTGGATCCACGAGAAGAGGGTGCTGCTGTACCTGAGTCAACATCAGTTTGAAGACCTGCAGGCAGAGACTCTACGCAAGACCTCCAACCCTGCTGAGAGACACAAGGTACGTGGGCCTTTCCTCTCCTTTCCCCTCCTTTCCTCTCCTTTCCTTTCCTTTCCCCATTTTGCACGCTGCACTTTTATTCCCTGGGTGGGAATTCCTGCTGGGATGCAAATGGATCACTTAAACCTAGGTTTGCTTTGGGAATTCCTTATGAAGACTGTGCTCACCTTTCTTGAATTAGCAACGGCCCACAACACCAAGACTTAGCCTGATGTGGAGATCCAGTGTATAATGTTGTTCAGTAGGGTGCTGTTAGTGAGTGTGTAATGTCTCCGGTAGCTTCTGAAGCCCCAGTCTCAGCGAGAGCGCTCCCAGTGGGAGGTGGGCATCAGCCATGCGGAGGACGCCCTGCCAATGAGCCGGGAGGAACGCATAGAAACCTACACCTTCATTTATGTGGACGAGGAGCCGGCGAAGCCCAAGGCGGCCTGCAAGCTGGCACGGAGGGCCCAGCGCTCTAGGGGCAGCACGTCCGGGGGCAGGGATGATAAAGCGGAGGCAGCCGAGCCTGTGCAGGATGGCCCCCCACGCCGCCAGCAACCTCCGAGGCGGTGCAGCACGGCTAGGGAGGATCCACAGGACCTGCAGGGGGAGCAGAGCCTCCTCAGGAGTCCACAGAGGAGCCCGGAGGGGCCCACCGAGCCTGAGGAGCCTACACCCCCAGTGAAGACGGCCTGGAGGACGGCCGCTGCACGCAAGCTGCTGCCGCTCTCCATCACCATGAAGAAGCTTAACGTGGAGATCACCAAGTGTGACTGGCCCCCTCCCCAGAGGAAGAGCCCATCACCTAAGGAGACAGAGAGTAAAGAGCAGCAGGACAACCAGGCGCTCAGCTCCCCCAGGGTATGATCCATGTTTTATGGTCCATTGGTGTGACTGTTCCACTGTCCCCATGTTCCATTGGTGTGACTGTTCCACTGTCCCCATGTTCCATTGGTGTGACTGTTCCACTATACCCGTGTTCCATTGGTGTGACTGTTCCACTGTCCCCGTGTTCCATTGGTGTGACTCTTCCACTGTCCCCGTGTTCCATTGGTGTGACTCTTCCACTGTCCCCGTGTTCCATTGGTGTGACTGTTCCACTATACCTGTGTTGCATTGGTGTGACTGTTCCACTATACCTGTGTTGCATTGGTGTGACTGTTCCACTATACCTGTGTTCCATTCGTGTGACTGTTCCACTATACCTGTGTTCCATTGGTGTGACTGTTCCACTATACCTGTGTTCCATTTGTGTGACTGTTCCACTATACCTGTGTTCCATTCGTGTGACTGTTCCATTCGTGTGACTGTTCCACTATCCCCATGTTCCATTGGTGTGACCGTTCCAACTGTAATGTTCCATTGGTGTGATTATTTGATTGTTCCCGTGTTCCACTGGTGTGACTGTCCCACTATAACTGTGTTTCATCGGTGTGCCTGTTCCAGTATCCCTATGTTCCTTTGGTGTGACTGTTCCACTATATCTGTATTCCCGTGATTGTTTGATTGTTCCTGCTTTCCATTGGTGTGTTTGTTCCACAGTTGCTATGTTCCATTGATGTGACTGTTAAATCTGTACCACGTTCCATTGGTGTGATTATTCAGTTGTTCCGGTGTTCCACTGATGTGACTGTTCCAGTATCCCTATGTTCCATTGATGTGACTGTTCCACTGTACCCGTGTTCCTATGATTATATGATTGTTCCTCTGTTCCATTGGAATGACTGTTTCACCACTGGATTTAATTTGGCTCTTAATAGGGTCTTCAGGGTTCAGGCGGAAAAGCTGAAGTGAGCGGTAGGGAGCAAGAGAAGGTGATGTCACCTGTGGGGCGAAGAAGTGAGCAGGGCGTGCTCCAGCATTCCCCCTCCACGGATGTCTTGCCTGGAAGCCAGGCAGCACAGACAGGTAGGAGCCGTCTCTAGACCGTTGAATATACACGTCTCACTGGCTGGTGATGATTGTCAAAGGACAACTTGAAAACAGGAAGAAAGTTAACGATCTGACACTCAGATGGACCTTAAACTAGGGCGCTCCTGTGTTAATGATCCTGACCTTAGTCATTGTAGCAATCAACCGGAACCCTCAACCTAACCCTAACCCTAACCCCCCAACAGGGCCTCCGGAACGCAAGCAGCAGCGGCGGTATTCTCGGAGCCGCTCCGAGTCGGAAAAGGGCTCTGAGCCCGTGCCGAAGAAGAAGGTGAAGAAGGAGCAGGTATGACGTTCGACCTGAGAGGCTTCACTGAAACTGACTGCCTGATTTTACCATAAATGTTGCATCATGATTCAAAGTTGGTTAAATGAAAACTGGGCAAATTGTACGTCCCACTCGCGTGTCTCTCGTGATTGCTGGGCTTTTGCTTATGACTCATAACTGATGTTTGAGCAACGATTGAAGATTTAACTCCTTGACGCCAAACTCTTGCTTGGTTTCTTGCCAATTAAAGATGAGTGGAATGGAAAACAGTCTAACAGTGGAGGTTTCGTTTAATTTTTTTATTTTTTTTTTTAATTTTCAGAAGGGATGTTGGATGGACACAGATGAGGCATTTGAAGCTGTGCTTTCACAAAAACATTTTCTGTGTCACATTTCTCTACAGGCCGAATCCATTCCCCAGACGGCTCTGAAGACTGCACTGCAAAAAGGTTGTTGTAATGTGTAAATAGATTTTTATATGTAGGTATTTAAAAATGCGGTTTTACAGATTTTACTGCGGCAACTGAGCAAGCCCCTTCTACCTGCTGTGATGTGGGAGGGAATCGGGGAATAGGGCTGTTTGCGGGTCTCCTTTGGGTCGGTGAATTGGAGTTTCTACATTACCGGCAGCATGTTACAGTCCATGTGATTGGTTGGTGCCCTGTCCAACACGTCCCCTGTGTTTTTTCATTGACTAATCAGCATTTCTCTGTTTGGGTGGATAGCTACTGCACTGTTTGTTCAGTGTTTTCCATTGAATGGTTGCTATGGTAACAGTAACATTCCAGATGCTTATTGTATACATTTAATTGATGCGTAGGTAAATTACTTCATTTTCACTTAACTATGTTCATTGACAGGCGCAGTATTAAAGTAATGTTTGGTTACTATTTTAAAAAGTGCCCTTCAATGCACTGCAATGTAGGTGTTATGCGTGAGTGTGATGGGTGCGTAGATTGGTTTCTGTCGAGTGGGGGTGGCTATTTCCACAGCCGGGGGGGGGCCATAATCGCTCACAGCAGCTTTTGAGCCTCCCGTAAGCATCCGAGCAAGATGCATCGTGGGAAAAACGCTGTGCTAATCATGTTGGGCTCCCCTGCATTACACTCCTGGGTCAAGTGGCTGCTAGACTGGAATTAAATGCCGAATATAATCGGGGTGGATGGATGGTGAGTTTGTGTCAGCCAGTCGCCAGTCATCCGCCAAAATCCTGAGACACTGAAATTGCTGCCTGCCCCCCCTCCACGCCCCCACTTCCTGCACTCCCACAGGAGCCAGTGAGATCTCCGACTCCTGCAAGCCGCTGAAGAAGCGGAGTCGGGCCTCCACTGACGTAGAGATGAGCAACTCCCAGTACCGCGACACCTCCGACTCGGACTCCAGGGGTCACAATGACCCACAGGTGGGCGCCCAGATCTGGTGACGCACCGCTTCCGAAGTGACGTTTCGCCAGACGTGAACCCAGTGGGCAGGTCATACACGAACCTCTTCTTAATGAACACCAGTCGTAAGGAACTGACCTTTCACCCCAACGTGTGTGTTTACTGTAATTAGTCCAATTAGAAATTAACCATAGACATTCATTTGAAAATTAAGTCACGCTGTATTTTGAGTAGGGCATGATGAACTGAATTTCTGAATTAATATCATGCCTCTGATTGCACTAACCATTAAGAAAAGCAGTTTATTTTAAAGGATCAAGATACTGTTTAAGTGTAGCCATTCGGATCTGAGGCTTCTTCATATGTATCAGCCGATTAGCAGTTGTAGTCCAGTGCAGTCTGGTGGCTTCAGAGGCATATTTTATTTGCGTCCCACCCCCCGTTCATCTGGAGATCAGTCCGCTCTGTATGCTCGCACTCTTCCACCAGTGTCAGCCGAGTTTATGCTGCCCCCTGTAGGTGGGGTTCGGTAAGCGCTCCGACAGCCCTGCGGTCACAGATGCCGATGGCTCAGATGCACAGTCAGTGGACTCCAGCGTGTCCGTGACGGGTGGAGGCGTGTCTCGGAAGGACACCGTCTGCCAGGTGGGTCCCCCCCCCCCCCAGTCGTGGATAACATGGGCCACGTCGTCGTTTTCCAAGATCTAAGATAAGAACGTAATAGAAAATAGATTAGAAGATTACATCACACTTACTTATCATTTGTTATCAGTTCTAAACTAACAGACAGAACTGAGCTCACTTAAATACATAAGGAAATAAATATATATGAGAGAGCAAGTAAATTACGGTGATTCATGTCTGGTTTCATAGAGTTAATTGTTACACCACATGTTCAAGTGGCAGAGCTGAAGTCTGATGAATTTCTGGACCTGCTATTGGATGCTGAATGGAGAGATGTAATTGGTTAAATGCCACTGCGCCGTCTGAATGGGCCCCTGGCATGACGTCATAGCCTGCCCCCTGGGGGGGTCTTTGCAGATCTGCGAATCCTTCGGGGAGGCCCTTTTGAGCTGCGACGGGGACTGCAACCAGCTCTTCCATGTGGAGTGTGTGGGGCTGACGAGTCCCTACAAAGGGAAATTCACGTGTGCAGAGTGTAAGACGGGTAGGTCTCTCGCTGCAGCCGCGTCTGGGACGCTCCTACGCACCGCGGCCAGTGTTGAATTCCTGGTTTGCACTGACATAATAGTCGGTCATTTTAATAGACAGATGCTTGTATAAATGTGGCCAGAATTCCTCCCACAGTCCAATAACATGCAGTTTGGTGAATTTTTGCCGAATTAGTGTCTCAAAATTTCTGATTGTGTGTGTGTGTGTGTGTGTGTGTGTGACAGAGAGAGAGAGAGAGGGCGCATGCGTGCCCAACAGTGGACTAGTCTCCTATTTTAGATGCCCTGTGCATTCTGATTCTAGTGGGATGGACCTAGGTTCACCATGATGGATGGATGGATGGAAACCTGACAACGTTGACATGTGAAAAAAAAAAAAAAATACATTTATCCAGTAGGTCATCTGTTGTCAAGGCAACTATTGAACTGTTCTGAGCTACACCAGGAATGGTACATCCGGTATAGAAGGTGTGCGTGCTGCATGGTCACGGACCGCAGCCTGTCTGCCTTGGCCAGTGGCAAGCTTCACCCTGTCCTCTCTGCCTCTTCCCCAGGCACTCACCCCTGTTTCTCCTGCAAGGTGTCGGATGGAGACACAGTCTGCTGCTCAGCTAGTGGCTGTGGCCGCTTCTACCATGAGGCGTGCGCCCGCAAGTACCCGGGCACCGTGGCCGATCCCAAGGGCCTGCGCTGTCCCCAGCACTCCTGCGCCACCTGCTGTCTGGAAAGAGACTTGCACAAGGCAACCAAAGGTAAAGCAGTGTCCCCTCCTTCAGTGTCAATAAATATGGATAAATATTTTTCTGTGATATATATATTTGAAATGATTTCAGTGTAGACATGTTTAAAGAGTTTTCTCCAATATTACACAACTACGGCTCTTTTCATCTCTCTCTCTTGTCTATGTGTTTGTGTCTGTTCGTTTGTAACCCTTCCTCTGCACACTGCAGGCCGGATGCTGCGCTGTATCTGCTGTCCTATGGCGTATCACACCTCGGATGGCTGCATCGCCGCTGGCAGCTCAGTCATCACGCCGCACGTCATCATCTGCAGCGAGCACTCCAGTGCACGCAGAAACGGTCACGCCGCGTCCCCGGTAAACGTAGGCTGGTGTTTCGTCTGTGCCCGAGGTGAGCACCCCCATGTAGGTCTCTTGCTCTCGGGTTGACAGATCATGGGGACGGAGTTTAAAGATATTAAAAGATAAATTATTTATTTATCAGATTTACTCCGCAGAGAAAATCTCTTGACGTTGAGACCTTCGTTGCAGTCTCGGTAATCTCTTCTGTCCAGAGCAGCTTCATCTAGACCCTAGATTCTAGAGAGATCTTTGTGGCTGTATTATGAACATAGAGTGTTCAAATGGGAGGGGTCTCATTGAAACAGATTTTTTATAAATACTAATAATTATAGTTATTATTTAAAATTTACCTTTCACTTCACACGAATCAGCTGAGTTTCTGTGGGGGACAATATTACTAAAATACAATTAATTGTTGCAGTTTTATTAGTATTAATTTTAAGACCAGGATTTGTATTTAAGATATAAGATATTTTAAAGTTTTGTGGTGAATATTTTTTTGCATATAGGAGCATTTTACTTTGAGACATTTTGAATTTCAGCAGAGCTGTTCAGGCCAGTGAAGGATGGTGTTAATGTGACTTCTGTTCGCCTTAAAGATTAAATAGATTTTAAAGAAATTACTCATCTAATTGCATTAAAATCTATTTCATCTGAAGGACGAACAAAAGTCGAAATAGCACCTTCCTTTCCTGGCCTGAACAAGTCTGCCAAGCTTCATAATTAGATCAACATCAGTCTGATTTGATTACGTTTTGGTCGTATTAGTGTTCGGTCACGTTTGCTGTGTTTTCCTTGGTTGGCAGCATAAGCAGTGATTGATGTTGACATTCAAACTGGAGACTTCATTCTTCCTTCTGTCTGTTTTCCTTTCAATGTCATTCTTCCCTGTCTCTCTCTCAGTTTATCTTCCTCTGGCTCACCCTTTCTCCCCCTCCTCTGTCTTTCTCTTTCTCCCTTTCACTGTCTTCTTTTCCCAGTCTTTCTCTCCGTCTTCTTCTTTTCCTTCTCGCTCCCATTTTCTTTTTCCCATTCTCCTTCTTCCCTCACTCCCTATCTCTTCTTTCTTCTGTCTCTCTCCTTCGAGCTTCAGAGCCGTTCAATACGATGCCAGTTGTCATACCCAAACTTTTGCAGTTTTTGGATGACAAACATGTTTCAAATCACAGGCCCACATTTCCCTGCGATGAGCCACAGGCTTGGTTATTATTCTGTGGTCGGAGTGGGACTGTAATTATTTTTGAAATGTTGTACGGAATGACCCATTTTTTCGCTGAGGAGAAAACAAACTCCTCAGAAATTGTTTGAAATTGACAAGTCAGGGATGCAGCACTAAATATTTGATGAAATGCCTCAAATTTTTCAAATTCTTTTTGTTCTTATTATGAAAACGTGAGAGGATAATGAAATGGGAGCTTATGTTGTATAGTTCCCTGCCGGAGAATATCTTTGTATTGGAGTTACTCTGCATTTATACCTGTTTTAATAGTGTGTTTTCTTCTTGATGTTCTTTCTGGAATCATGGGTAGCTTTGTGGCTCATTAACTCTCCTGTCTGTTTCACGTGTAGGGATGTTAGTGCAGGACCATACAGACAACATGTTAAGTTCTTATGCCCATAAGTCACACTACCTTCTGACTGAAACAAATCGTGCTGACTTGATGAAATTACCCATGATTCCTTCTTCTTCGTCAGCTACCAAAAAGAATGTGGAGAAAGGTAAAGGTGCTGATTTTGTTTCTGTCCAGCGTGTTGTGTGTGTGCTTGTTTCTAAGGCTGTGTCAGATTCCTCATTCCGCTTCCGTTTTGCACTTTGCCACTTTCCCATCTCCTGCTTCTCAAGCAGCCGCTGTTTACGCCGCCGCTGAGTTGATGCAAAAAAACGACGTTTGAAACCGCGTTTCGTCAGGCTCACGCCTCAAGGGATGGGAATGGCTGCCTCGTCACCAGAGGGCATGGAGATGAAAAACACCCGCTATACACATTTTTCTCTCCACGTCCGTAACTGAAGCCAGTCGTTGACCCACGGTGACCTGGAGTTCCTCTTCGTAAATCAGTCTTTTATGGTTACATGGAGAGACAGGCCATGGAACCAGCGGTGTCTTTTTGTTGAATCTGTAGCCTTATTTTGAGCTGGTGTGGTGCTGTGATCCATCATGCTCTCTCCCTCACTCCTCGTTGCACTCTCTCCTGCCTCCCCGTCGCTCTCTCCTGCCTCCCTGTCGCTCTCTCCTGCCTCCCTGTCGCTCTCTCCTGCCTCCCCGTCACTCTCTCCTGCCTCCCCGTCGCTCTCTCCTGCCTCCCTACTGCTCTCTCCTGCCTCCCTGTCGCTCTCTCCTGCCTCCCCGTCGCTCTCTCCTGCCTCCCCGTCGCTCTCTCCTGCCTCCCCGTCGCTCTCTCCTGCCTCCCTGTCGCTCTCTCCTGCCTCCCTACTGCTCTCTCCTGCCTCCCTGTCGCTCTCTCCTGCCTCCCTGTCGCTCTCTCCTGCCTCCTCGTTGCTTCCTCTCACTGCCTCCCTCCCTCTCTCTCCTGCCTCCCTGTCGCTCTCTCCTGCCTCCCTGTCGCTCTCTCCTGCCTCCCTGTCGCTCTCTCCTGCCTCCCCGTCGCTCTCTCCTGCCTCCCTACTGCTCTCTCCTGCCTCCTCGTTGCTTCCTCTCACTGCCTCCCTGTCACTGTCTCTTGCTGCCTCCCCGTCGCTCTCTCCTGCTTCCCTCCCTCTCTCTCTGCCTTCCCCTGTCACTCATTATCCCTCACTCCCTCCTTCCTCATTGCTCTCTCTCCCTGCCTCCAGATCTCTATCTCCTTGTCTCCTTGTTCCCTATCTTACCACTGCTCTCTCCTGCTTCCCTGTCTCTCCCTCTCTCTCCTTCCCCGTCGCGCTTTTTCCTCGTCTCCCTGTTGCTGTCTCTCCTTCCTCTTCCTCTCCCTCCCTCCGTTTTTCTCTCCCGCTCTCTTCCTGTCTCTCTCTCTCCTGCCTCCCCATCTCTTTCTCCTGCTCTCTTCCTGTCTCTCTCTCTCTGCTTCCCCATCATTCTCTCTCCTACCTTGCTTAGGGTTTTGCACCCTGCAGAAGCTTGGAGTCTGTGACAGAATCGATTCGCCATTGCCACCCTGCAGTTTATCACGCCTTTTGTGCTTTTTATCTCTGCTGCCTTTAAAGTGTTTTCGCTTGTAGAATTCTGGTCAAAATGCCAATAATCACAACAGTATCTTTCCATGAAAGCCATGCAGCAGATTTTCTATTCTTGTTAAAGAAACGTTTGTACACATTTGCCAAAATATGTTGCCATCGCCATGGAGATGATTCAAGGGGCATTTTTTAAACCGTATGAGGTGAAATTTCGAGAAGCCACAAAATCATTAAAGACACACAGCGTGGGTATCTCTCTGGTGTTGCTGTGTAAAAGGTACCAAGGTTTTGTTCACTGTTCCCTTTTTTGAGTGTTACGACTTGATGACATGAAATTCCCCAAATGTGCCATTTGCTATGACGCTGGCTTGCTGGCTGTTCCCTGCCACCTTCTTCCTGAAGCATGCCAGTGTATTGATGTGAGGGGGGTGTCTGGTTTGGGTAACCGGTTACCTGCACACGTCTCGGAAGAGCTCACCAAAAATGTCCAAACAGAGCCTGGCAGAACTGGACCTGTTGGACTCATCCAGTAAGGTTTTTCTGATGGCTGATGCCATCAAAGGTTGCAGCCCTTGAATCTGAAGGTATTTCTGGTCTTCAAGATTAGAGAATGAGAAATTAAATAAATTGGGTGGGTCATTTACCCAGATCCAGTCCCCCTCTGTCCCGACACCAGTGGAACGTGGCATGCTTAGAGGCTCGGAGAATGCTGATCCCGCCCCTTCCCCTGTGTCCCTGTGATCCCATTGGTGCAGTGTGAGCAGTGACACGCCCTCCCTCTCTGTGTACGGCCAGGGGGGAGGCTGCTGTGCTGCGAGGCATGCCCCGCCTCCTTCCACCCCGAGTGCCTGAGCATTGAGATGCCTGAGGGGGCGTGGCTCTGCCCAGACTGCAGGTCCGGCAAGAAGCCCCACTACAAGCAGATCGTTTGGGTCAAGCTAGGAAGCTACAGGTAACACGTTGCGTTTGTTTGTTGTTTTTTTTGCAAATAGTATTAAGCAGAAGTTTGGGAAGGACCAACAGGTATCATGGTGGTTTGAAGTGTAGAAGGAGGATTCCTGCTGTTGTACCATAATGTACCAAAGCTGGACTGAGGTATATTAAGGGAGGAAATTGTTTACAGTTGAGAGCAGCACTGAGTTAAAGGCAAAACCAAAAAGCACCGTGAATTTTGTGAATGTAAAATCATAATCATGTTGGTGACACTTTTTTCCAAGACATTTATTTATATGGTAGAATTTTGGGTTAATTAATATTGTAGCTGTACAACAGCAGTTGCTCTTTTGGGATTTTCAGGAACTCTGTTTTGTCACGGTTGGCCCAGCTCTCGGCCCAGCATGCTCCTGGTTTGTCGCTTACGCTTTGGAGTGAACAGGAAACCCAGCCCGACAGTCAAATGGCCTGTGTCTCCTCTTCAGGTGGTGGCCAGCGGAAATCTGTAACCCCCGCCAGGTCCCCTGTAACATCCAGACCCTGAAGCATGACATCGGGGACTTCCCTGTCTTCTTCTTTGGATCCCATGACTACTACTGGATCAACCAAGGCCGGGTCTTCCCCTATGTGGAGGGTGACAAGCAGTTTGCGGAAGGGCAGATCAGCCTCAACAAGACATTCAAGAAAGGTATGGGTGGACCAGCCTTGGCATTCTGGGTGTCCATCTTGTCTCTATCTGCTCATGCATAGGTAGAACCCTATGGTAACACTGTACTTAAGGCCATGTTTTTAGTCATTTATAAACACATTCATAATGCATTATAAACATGGCTATGAACATTTATAAAAAGGCATAACACATTATAGCCATGGGTATTATGTATTATGATTGTCTTATGAAGCTCTCATCTGTAATCCACTATAGATACCATTATAGTGCAGTATGGCAGCATCCCTAATGTTTATAGGGACCATTATAATGCATTATAAAGGAATCTATAGTGCATTATATATAATATATACACATGAGATGTGCTTGATTCTCCTATCAGCTGCTCACAAACTTCTACAGATCCGCTATAGGAAGCATTCTTTGTCACGGTATGACAGTGTGGTATGGCAACTGCACCGCACAGGACAGGAAGAAATTGGCACAGGTGGTGAGACCAGCACAGGGGACCGTGGGAAGTCCTCTCCCGGGCCTGGACTCTGTATGTGCTGGAAGGGTGCAGAAGAGGGCCAAACGTATAGCTGTGGATCTCACCCATCCAGGGCATGGACTGTTTGTGCCACTGCCTTCAGGATAGCAGTACAGGAGCATAAGAACATGTACCAGTAGCTGAAAGACAGCTTCTTCTCCAGAGCTGTGAAGTCTATCTGCCCCTGCTGATACACACACATACATCTACCCCTAACCTCCCCCCCCCCCCCCC
>JABJVO010000115.1:30565651-30582117 GCA_026770805.1 Boulengeromyrus knoepffleri
CTTCTCTCACTGGCGGCACTGCAGTTAACCCAGCCTGCCTGTGTACTTCTCTCACTGGCGGCACTGCAGTTAACCCAGCCTGCCTGTGTACTTCTCTCACTGGCGGCACTGCAGTTAACCCATCCTGCCTGTGTACTTCTCACACTGGCGGCACTGCAGGACGCTGGGAGTGTCCATGGCACCAGTGCAGCGTGTGCCACAGCCCAGCCACCTCGTCCTGCCACTACTGCCCCAGTTCCTTCTGCCAGGAGCATGAGGGGGGGGCTCTTGTGGCCTCCATACCTGACAGCAGGCCCTGCTGCTCAAGACACAACCCAGAGATGCCCCCCGCACACGTGTCCCACCTCGACGAGATCAAGGTCAAAGAGGAGCCCCTAGAGCCCGGTGAAGGCGCCCCCTACTGATGTCCTGGAGTAAGAACAAGAGAGGGATAAGCGGAGACGTAGTAGATAAGGAGTGGGCCTAAACAGACATCTCCGGATAAACAGAAATCAGGAGATCCAGCACAAGTCTTTCATTTGCCCAGCCTGATACATAGTAAAAGCCTGCCACATTTATAAAGCAGTCAGCCATGCGGGCCTCACTCAGCATAGTAAAAGCTGAGCCTTCTAGAACCATAATATTTAATCCACTTATTGATCTTTATTTTTCTATTATTCAATAGTGTGTCCTCTATAACAGTGGTAATTTCAAATTGAATTTATTCAGTTTCATGTGGAAAGTGCTTTTTCTGTGATATTGGTTACTAGGCTGCTGTTATATACTCTGTTATATGACCTATTGACAATATCGCTGTCTCCTCCTCTTCCCTTCCTTGTTCCCATAAAGGTTCATTAATCTCTCCAAAAATACTGGATTATGTACCTCATATATAAATATATAAAATATTTGTGCAATTTTAACTGGACTGCATCACATTTCAGAGCATTATACCAAGAGCCCATCAAAATCCTCATCGTAGGATTCTTCAGAGTTAACAGATGATAATTAAGCAGATGAAACCCATCTTTATTTTGGGTCAAATTTTTTAACATATATTTATTAAATATATTTATCTGTGTATGTTTACAGCAACACTCTGTGATTAAAAAGAAAAAAAATCCCATTGAGGTTTGTGCGTGTGCGTGTGTGTGTGCTTGCATGCGTGCGTGCGTGTGTGTGTGCGTGCGTGTGTGTGCGTGCGTGTGTGTGTGCTTGCGTGCATGTGTGTGTGTGTGTGTGTGTGTGTGTGCGTGCATGCTTGCGTGGGCACTCGTGCATCCTGTTTTAAATGATCTGTTGGTATTCAGATCCTGTATTCTGATGTTCAGTTTTTTGACATCTTGATATGGTCAAGTAGCCTTGCCAATTCTGAATACTTCCTCCTGTTTGTGTATTACAAAAGTGTATTAATGTGTAATAATCGATCAGTGAATGTGATCTTGGAATGTCAGAAGAGTTTTTTATTTTTAGGAAACTTCAAGAGAATATCTTGGTAAAAATGCATTTGGCTCCCTGTTTTGGGCAAATTGTTTATACTCCAAAATCTAGGTAATGGCAAATCTTGCGCAGAATGTTGCAGAATAAAGATCATTTGTATTCTTCCATATTCATGAATTTTAATGTCACATTTTTAAGTTTATACCAGGAAGTATCCTTCTGATAAATTTGGTACCATTTTACAATAAGACTACCCTTATAAAGGGTTTATGAATGGTTTGTAATCAGGTTATTAATTAGGTTGTAACACTTTGTAAATCATTAATAGACTATTAGAAGCAGTTATAACAGTTTTCTTTTTATTAATGAGTTACTACCAATTATAAGTGAAAAGGGAGCCTTATTGTAAAGTAGTACCATAAATTTTAATAATTGAAACGTATGTCTCTGTATGTGTTATGAAGCAGGTCTCATCTTTACACTTCAGTATATTTGTTTGTTTAAAAAAGTGGTTTGAATGTGTGCTCTATCCACCAGATCTTAATCCAAATTAATAAATCTTAATACTGCACCTGTCAACAACTGGTGCAGTTCACACCAAATACTGCTGAAACTTTCTGGACTGTTTTTGCTATAATGTTTCTATTTCCAAATTGTTTTAATAGAGGCAGATTCTAGAGCTTTCCCATTTTTATTTGTTGTTTTTTTTCTTTTTTTGTGACTTTTCTATTTTATACTTTGCCTTTAAGCATTTTTATCAATCCTGTATTACATGCAGCAATAATATGACATATTATACCATTTCATTATTATGGATATTTTAAAACATTGTAATTGTTCGATCAGTGGAATATATATCATGTAAAAAATGTCGCTCAGTGATGTGGTCATTTGCATCCTTTCATCGGTTTATGTGACATTTACTGTGATGAGCACTAGCAAGAACTTTTATTTCATAAAATATAGTGAATCTGACCTAGAATGAGTCTTGATCACATGGGGCTTTAAAATGACATCAGATCCTTTTCCAACTATGTAACCTGTCATAGCTGCAGTGGCCAAGATTACTTCACCTGTGTCGTGAAAATACCGTAATGAACTTTAAATGGCAAGTAGCTGTTGTGGTGTGAAGTACTTTTTGAAGATTTATACTCATGTAGTTACTCTGTACTTGCCAAAAATCACATTACATGTCTATACCTCAGTATTTTTATTTTCGCCACCTCTTGTTTGACTTTGTCATCAGGTACTGATGACTGCAGTTAATGTGTGACATTATACTCTTACTCTTGTGTGTGAAAAGGGAGGTTGTCCACAAAAGCCAGTGCTTAGAGAAGGACATAAGGGAACTGAATTAGTCAAAGCTGATTTGATTACATTTTTATCCCAATACTTCCAGTTAGTATCAGTTACTGTTGTGTTCTGCACGTCAAGTCACTTTATTCACTGGAAGAATCAGATGCCTCTTCAGAAATTCCTTGAAGTTTACTTGAAATTTTTATGCCCATTGTCTATAAGTGTTGTTTTTAATTTTGAGTAATAGTATTGGAGTATTGGTACTGGGTACTGTTGTTACGGTTTTACATTAAGAGCTGAAAGCTTTTCCAGAGCTCCAGCAGTGCAAACCCTAGCTTCTGCTCTTTCTTCTGAAATCACCGGCCTCCTCTCGGCCTCCTCAGCCTCCGTTTCCTTGTGTCCGTTTCGTTTACCTCGATCTTCCATCAAGCTTCCGTGATTCTGCTGCTCACTTGTCTGCTAGGACTCTGTGTTCTGCAGTTTTTGTCCTTTGCGTTGCTCATTCCCAAGTAGTTCCAAATACAGCTGAACAGGTTTTAGTGCATTATTGTCTCTAAATTGCCCTGTACTGCTCTGGCAGTGCTTGCATGGAGATCCCCAGGACAGGTAATAGATATAAGGTTATGGCTGGATGGATGGAGGTGGGGATGGTTTCCACATACCTCAGGATTAACCGTTTCAGTTCTTGACAGGCATTTTCCACCATATTAATCCTGAAATAGTTTGCTCATACTGTACAGGACCATTGTTTTCATATGTGTCATGACATGTATTATTGACAGGACAGTTATCCTCAAACCACAAATTATATTTTCTTTGAATATGTATGTATTATGATTATATACAGTGCGTATTGACCTCACCTTGGAATTTAACTTTAGATTTTTAAAAACATGATGCATCTGCTTTAAAAGGGAATTATGTCCTGGGTCATTATGAGCATGTCAGTTTCATTGTTGTATAAATTTCCATGATTGTTGACTCATCACCAAACTATACACTCAGATGTAATAAAACAATCCAAAATTAAATTGTCTTAGGCTGAATAAATATCACCTTCAAGACACATTGTAGTGTGGACCTTCCCTGGACTTTCTGCTAGGGTTATATGTGTATTGATGTTGAAACAGAGTGACTACAGATATTTGTTTTCTTGTTCAGCTTATGTTACTGCTGATGTAAAAGAGTTATGCTTGTAGACTTGTACATAACAAATAGAAGGTAAACCAGTCATTTTGATGTAGTGTCTTTAGAATGCCTGTAATATTTAGCTTATTAACGTGTTTAGGGACGTATATTTTTTGTACGTATATTAACTGTCCTTTTTTAATTTCAGATTATGACCTCAAAATGTTTTCCTCTGTCAGAGTATATTCTGAAGGGTTTTTACGTAACATTCCACAGATCTGATCATTTTCAGAATTTGCTTGAGGTTTGACTTCAATAAAACAATGCATTATGTTTAAAAAAAAAAAAACAGAGTTGGATATTTTTATTAACTAATATTGGATATTGCAAGGTGCCCATGTAACCCATGCAAAATTATACATTTTAATGCCAAAAAGTCTCTCCATAATACATATATTAAGTACAAGCTAGTTTCAATAGTTTCCCGACAATTCCTCAGTTTCAGTAAATATAAAAAATAGATTTGCACTGCTTAAAATATTTAATATCTAAGGCCAGAACTGTGCAGAGACTAAATACCTCTGAAGCTCACACACAAGTTCACTTCAGTGTGTCACTTTCCCATCACACGACAGGAACTGTGACCATTTTTCTAAAGAAGCACAGGACACAAAAAAGTTTTACATGAAACTCCAGAACAATGACAGATGAGCAAGTCATTTCCTTAGTTATCTGTTTTTGGTGGGATTGATTGTATGGTCAAAGCTGCAGGATAAGTCACATCCTGAATTGGTTTAAAATCAAACAGCATTTTACCTATAATTTACTTATATGGCTCGTGACATGTTTACACCGATCAGCTATAACAGCTATGACAGGTGAAGTGAATAACATCGATTATCTCATTACAATGGCACCTGTCAAGGATGCCATTATATATCAGGTCAGTCAGCTCATGAAGTTGAAGTGCTGGATGCAGGAAAAATGGGCAAGAGTAAGGATCTGAGCAGCCATGACAAGGACCAAATTGTGACGGATGGACGACTGGGTCGGAGCGTCTCTAAGGTGGCAAAGTGGTCTTCCAGGTATGCAGTGGTCAGTACTGACCAAAAGTGGTCCAAGGAAGGCACCAGGGTCGTGGGCACCCAAGGCTCACCGATGCGCACGGAGAGGGAAGGCTAACCTGTCCGGTTATGATAGAAAGGTGTAAGAAGACAGAGCACATCACAGCTTACTGCATATGGGGCTGCGTAGCTGCAGACTGTCAGACTGCCCATGCTGACTCCTGACCACTACTGAAAGTGTCCCAATGGGCACATGAGGGAGAATTGGATCATTGGACAATGGAAGAAGGTGGTCTGCTCTGATGAGTCACGTTTTCTGTCATCATGTGGATCACCAGGTGCATGTACATTGTTTAACTGGGGAATAGATGGCACCAGAATGTACTATTGGAAGAAGGAAAGATCTGCCTCTGCCAGTCTGATGTACTCGATAATGTTCTGCTGGGAGACCTTCAGCAGAGGTCACCGCTGGCCATTCCGTTCCCTTCTGTTTTTATCTGTTGTAATCACCTGCCTCTCGTTTGCTCTTCGTTAGTCCTAGTATTTTACTGTTTGCCTGTCCTGTCCTGTGCTCCACATTCATGTCATTGATAGTAGTAGACCTGTTGCCTGTGCCCCTCCCTGTGCTAGTTTTCCTGTCTTGACCCCTCGTGGTCCTGTTTTGTTTCCCTGTGTCAGTCCATTTAGTTCAATAAAGTCCCTGTTAGTTTGCTTACACCTGCCCCTTTTTCATGACAATACCTCATATTTCATAGAACATGTTCACTTATAACAATTCTTATAGAAACCTGTTCAAAATTAGCAATGAAAAAGAGCACCCCTGGTATTTCATGGCACATATAAAAATGTATCTAAAGTGTTTCAAGTGAAAAATAGAAAAGTGAGAAGCATAACACTGAAGAGTAATTACTAGTAAGGAATCTTAATAACAATGCTGTTTTTTTACCTATTAAACCATTGTTATGAACAAAGCCCCTTATATGTGGGCTTTTCTGTTGTTTAGTATATAAGCTTCTGTATTTTTGCAGACTTTACATTGTTACTCCCTTCCTTACATTTTCTTTAAGGTGCCTCATTACAGCTTGTATTTCAATGCTACTCCAAGGCTTTTTTATACACCTCTGCCTTATAGTCCTTATCCCAGCTGTTTCTCGTCCATCGTTTATTGTCATTGTTCTGGTCCACACCTGCCCCTGGTATACTCCCCCGTTACCAGTGGTTAATTTTTGTCCTGCATTCCTCAGTCCTGGAATTTGTTGCATGTCCAAGCTCCCTCTAGGTCCATGTGTGTAGTTTCCATAATAAAGTCCCTATTCGGGGGTTTCACTGTACAAAGGCTGCCACTTTCAGTATGAACACCTGAGGATTCCATCAAAAGATACTACAAGGTCCTGGAGCTGGTGATAGGAGGTAGCAGAAAGACGGCAACCTACCACAGGATGAAAGTAAATAGGAACACGATTGTTAACCAGGCTCCTATAGTACAATTGGCAGCAGTTAATCCTGAATTGTTTCATACACTGAGGATTAACTTCAGAAAAGGTGCCAATTTACCAAGCTCTGTGCTTAATGTTTGCCAAGCTCTGTGAGGATCGGTGTTCACTCCTGCCAAACCAAACAATGATACTTGCAACAAAAGCAAAAGGTGATCACTTTGACATTACCAAAAAATAAGCAGCCTTAAGTTTTGTGTTTGTTATATCTTGTGTCTCTACTCATATTAGTTCAGTTAGACTTAAGGCTACGTTTTTAGTCATTTATAAACACATTTATAACAAATAATAATGCATTAATAAAGTATTATAAACATGGGTATAAATATTTATCAAAATGCATAACACATTATAGCCATGCGTATTATGCATTATGAATGTTTTATGAAGCTCTTATCTATAATGCATTACAGGTATATGCATTATAGATATATAGGTATAAGCATTAAGGATGCTTTGTATTGCATTATAAAGGTATCTATAGTGCATTATAGATCAGAGCTTCATAAAGCAGTCAATAATGCATAATAAACGGATATAATGCGATATGCCTTTTCATAAATACGTATAGCCATGTTTTAATGCTTTATGAATGCTTATAAATTACTAAAAATATAGCATTAAGTAAAGTGTTACCATTAGTTCTTTTTTTGGAAAGTGATTTTTTTTTGCTCTTTGAAATAATCCCAAGCTTTGTTTAAATTAAAAAAAAAAAAAATAGGCCTCTGGCCAGACTCAGACCCACGATGGCCGACCGCTCAGCCCGGTGAGTAGAGCAACACACAAGGGGCTGAGGGGATACAAGACAAAGGACGGAACAGGATGGCCACTGACACCTGCTGGCCAAATGGACACAAGACACTTGGGACAGGGCCAGACAAGCACCAATGTTGACATTATCAACCAAATTAGTAATATGTGTTTAAAATTGTGTAAATGTGCCCTGCCTCCGGTGATGATGACTGTTCTGTAGTAACTACATGATAAATATTAAAATGTAAACTACATGAAAGAAAACTGAGATTAGACTCGTACACCTACATCTCTACTCTCCCCACTTTATGGATGAAAATGTCCCATATCACTTGAAACACTTCTCCAAACATGACATCTTCTGAACAAAAAAATGTTCCTTGCATCTCATAAACAAGAAGACAAAATTAGATTACGTACAAAACTCAGTTACCTAAGTGTTTCTATAATTCTAAAAAGATGTTCATAAAATAATGTTATATTTAAATTTTCATTAAAACAATTGACTAAATCACCATAATCATACTATCCACTTTCATTACATATTAACCAAGTTATTGTATTCTAATATATTTTTAAAATATGACTTGTGGTGTTATATAGTATCTGACCAATAGCATATGTAAAGTGCTTCTTTGATATGGAGTGTTTTTCTCTCTATGGCTCCATTGTTCATGTTCATATTCAATTGCTTATACATTTTTAAACTAATGTATTAAAAATGCATATTAAAAATATCTGCTTTTCTTTATTGTTTAACACTCATATGCCACTACAACTGTGCTTCAATAAATTATATGTTTTATTGAAAAGAGATGGTAGCTGAAGGAATTACGTTTCCATATGTTGTTCATGTTGTATTGATTGGTTTTGTAAAAATGGGTTTATTTGGTGATTTTCATATTAGACATTGTACAGCAGAAAATGGCCATTATACTGCAAATTCTAACAGGCAAAGAATCCAGCATCCCACCCTCTGTTAGCTGACGTGCCGAGTAGAACACTTAATGGGAAAGGGGTGCTAAACTAATCTGGAGACAACAACACCTTCTTCAGCAAACCATTACCACACTTTTATAACAATAAAATTATACCATATCTATTTTAATTTATTACTATCTGAAAAGTCTGTTGTGAATCAAAGCAATTCTATTACATGTCATTTCACTGTGAACATAAGAGACTATAAACCATACTAACCTTTACAACTGACTTTGAGGTGCTGCTGGGTATTTGCTGTGACATACAGCAATGGAATTGTTGGCTTTCCAGTCTGTGCTGCTGCTAATATTAAACCAATAGTGGCTGATAATAAAGAGAGCAGCTCCCATTTTAGAGCTGTTATCTCCTTTATCACTCGCCACAAAAGAAAATCACTCCTTTATTTGCACTCCGTATGTGGGTCTGCTGCATCGAAAGCATTCTGTGCTGTCTAGGGTCGTAGCATGAGACAGAACAAACAAGTTGGCATCATCATTTAAGTACACAAAAGATTGCTCTAATGCATTAAGGTGATGAGCCAGCCTGCAGTCTCACAAAGGAGAGACGGTGACACTGTCAGCGAGGGCGTCTTCACATACTGTCCTGCAGTGCGGTACGCGAGCTGCTCATTGGCTGGTCGGAAAGCTTTACAGAGGGTAATAAAGTCAGCAGAGAATATCATCGGCTGCCCTTCTCTCACCCGAGAATAGTGTGGACACCTTTCTAGAGCAAAAAACATCACAAAGGACTCTTCTGACCCCGGTCACCACCTATTAGACCTTTTTACACAATGTTTTGTACACAAATAAACCATTCAAGACACTTCAGAGATTTTGTGTAAGAAATACAAATCTATCACCTGCTTTTGGCTTTGAAGATGCCCTGTGGCAGTTCACTGTTACCCGCTGTGCTAAATGACCTTTCTGATGGCAGACTAGTGACCTGTATGCAGAGATATTTCTTTGCAAGGTGCGGAGTTGGGAAGACTGGTTCATGTTCTTTCTACCATGCAGGTGGTTTTGTCTCACTGTCAATCTCAGCTGCTATCATGCAAATTGAAAGTTCAGCCTCGGTTACATGTCTGTCGGATACTGTGGCTGGATGTCGGCCTCTTGAAAAAGCTTCCAAAGCTTCGCTCCTCGTTTTGGCCGCTGGTGGTGTTGCTTCAGCTGCTTCTGGAGCTTCCACAGCTAAGCTAGACTGGCCGACGGTCTCATAATTTTGAAGGGCCTCCACTTCAGATACAACTCTATGTTTGACCTCTTCATATTTTCCCCCAGGATCCATAACCGAAGCAATGTCCAGTAGTTGCTGGGTGGCAGGATCATCAAACTTCTCCCTCAGATAATGAAGAATTTTGGTCTTAATTAACATAGTAAAGCTCTGTGTCCTCTGGATGCCGGTTTGGAAAAGCGCTGCACAGCTTAATTTAGGAGAAGGTGACACAGGACTGAGCTGAGAGTGACCTGTAAATTCCAGGAGGGGTTAATCCCTATTCTTTTTCCAGTAGGACAAAAAACTTGCAACAATTCTCTTGCATACACCAAAGGCCCGGTCAGTGTGGGGACCTGTCATGCTTCTCTCTGGAACCAAACACAAATTACAGGTCTATTCGTTATTTATATTATTATCATTTAATTTCAAAAATTTCTCTTACGCACATATGCACCCCAGGGCACAAGGAGCGGGGAGAGAGCTCAGCTCCGTCAGCGATGAGCAGCAATTCTCATTTCACTGCTCCACTCACATGCTCTGACACACACACACAGACACACACACACACACACACACAGACACACACAGACACACACACACACACACAGACACAAACACACACACACAGACACAAACCCTGTTACATTCAGCCCGTGACCAAAGCACTGCAGTCTCTTCCATTTGTTCATATCAACAGCTTTTATCACATTAGCAGCATTGTCTGTGCAAACTTGTCGTGCATCATCTAATTTCCACATTTTAAGTGCAACTTCAAGTTTAAAAGAACTGTCATCTCTGTAAAGAATACACTTGCAGTGTCTCGTTTAAGCAAAAGGAGGGTTCATTAAACAGCAAAAATAATATAATGTAATACAATGCAGACATACACCGGGTACTGAAAGGCAGCTCAAATACAAATTAAGGACAGTTCTTTACCCCCCTTTATACCCCAAAAGGCCGCCCCAATAAGGTGCTGTGGTGAAAGTTGTTGTGAGTGAGTTTCCATATAAAGGATGAACTCTTGAGGTGTGAGGATCCTGAGACCTGAGGGGTGAGGCAGGACAGGACAGGACAGGACAGAACAGGACAAAGCAGGACAGGACAGGACAGGACAGGACAAAGCAGGGCAGGACAGGGCAGGGCAGGGCAGGGCAGGACAGGACAGGACAGGGCAGGACAGGGCAGGGCAAGACAGGACAGGGCAAGACAGGACAGACTTGCAACAATACATTTATTTGCACTTTGTACGTGTGTCTGTTGCATCAAAAACATTCTGTGCCCTCTGGGACCGTGGCATCATTTTCAGAATGCGAAAGGTTGTTATAGAAAGCCAAGCAGATCAAAAATATGTGATTTTTTAACCCCTTGACAATGCATTAACAACATGTTGTCTACATGTTGTTAATATGTTGTCAACAAGTTAGTGCATTAATTTTTCACATGTTAACAGCATGTAGACAACACACAGACAGGTCCAGGTTCAGACAACACACAGGTCCAGGTTCAGACAACACACAGACAACATGTTAACAACTTGTGATCTCAGACATCACTTTCAAATTCTTAACTCAGTTTCAAATTCTTCTTGAGAAGTATCCTCTTATTTCTTTATCCTTTTTTGTGTTGCCACTAAAAATAAAATCTTTGGATTGCAGTTTTGTGACTTAAATTATTAATTTAAATGATTATTAAATTCTTTTCATCAATATAAAATTGCCTCCATTTGCTACACTACTGCCTTTTTGATAAACACATTAGTGGACATTGTAGCTTTAACATAATTCATTAAACTTTAGTTTTCTATCATTAAAAACATGAACTATTGTGTGTGTGTGTGTGGGGGGGGGAGCTACAGCAGAGGCACTCACTCACTGTTGGTTAAGGATACAGACCATTGTAATGATTGTCTGCCTTTGGAAAACAACATGAACTTTTTTGTTACCATTTTCATTTAATTTAGGGTCATGACCACCAGGGGGCACATTATCACTGATAATGATGCTTGTTAAAACTGAATCAGACCTCTTTTTGTTCAGATATGAGGCACGCAGACGTAATTAGGTACACGGGTGATATTACCTATTTCCATGGAATTTACAGCTTTCCAAAGACTTAGGGTTATAATGAGAGTTTGTAGGCTAATTAGGTCAGATAGCAATTTGATTTGGCTTCCCTGGCAGCAGATGTAGGCTACACTACAGTGCCAAAGCCCCAGGCTATCCGGGAATTTCTCATTAAAACCATTTACCTGAGAAGTAAGTCTTTAGCCAATGAATTAAAGTCTATGAGAAAGTCTATGCAGGATTATGCATTCATTAGGCCTATTTTGTATTTTAAGCATATATAGGCTACAGCATGTTGTAATAGTGTCCAGGCCCAGGATCATGCAGAAGGTCTGATGGCTCCTTGCTAATTACAGCAGGTTGTTCTCATTACTTGATAATAAAATGGCAATCAATCTATTAACTTCAAATTAACTTATTAACTTGAAGTTTAACAACTTGCTGTAAGTGACTACTGACCTAGATTTCAAACACCTGTGATTAAAAACAAAATCAAGAATTCAAAAAGTCAAGAATAGCTACAATGAAATCTGCGGGGTGGTGACAGGACTGGAAAGGGCCGATAAAAGTTTGCGAACCCCAGGAAACGTTGTCGCTCCTTCAGGGTCCGGGGTTGGGTCCAGTCCTGGACAGCCTTCCCCTTGTCCTCTCACGGATCCAGACCAAGTGGTAGGCTTCCCATAGATCTAGCCTGGTAAAAATCCTTGCTCCCTGAAGCAGGTAGAGGACTGATGGCAACAGAGGTACCAGATACTGGTTCTTCATGGTGATCTTGCTGAGGTCCCTATAATCAATACAGGGATGAAGCAACCCATCCTTCAGCAGTAGGGTGAATAGTACCTGCCATCAATGCCCTACTAATGTTTCCTTTCAAGCACTGACAGGGAACACAAGCAGCCCCTAGGAGGTCTCGTATCTCCTAGACGGCCATTTCTGGGGGGCTGCCAACTGGGATCCCGAGGTGTTTTGTTGGGTGGTGGGTGTGGTAACAGACTGTACCACTGCACGCTTCTTAACTTGACCTGACCTGACTTGGAGTAGACTTACACAACACTTGTCAATATTTGAATTCCGCTCTGTAAGTAACATGCAGCAACTACATGAGTGAAAATCTTAAGTATGTGTAGCTCGTGCACAAAGATAATATCCCTGTACACTGTCATGTACTCTCAATCCATGATTAACACATCAACTGTTTGTGTATGTGGGTCTTCAATCCCATATTTTGTATACACTTAATAACAACTATATTAGTGTCATCATAAACCAAGTTCCAAGTTTACATGATTATTTCATGTATACAAAAAGCCACATTTTTTGTGTTGCTGAATAATTTGCTGATACATGAGAGTTTAGATATAATGCATGATAAATGATTTTTGTGTTGTGGGTGCGCTTGTTTGCATATACAGTGCCCTCCACAATTATTGGCACCCCTTGTAAAAATTTGTAAAAAGGGTTAGAAAAAATCCAACTTTTTGGTGAAGTAGTTTCATGTCACACTGAAAAAAAATCTTTCAATCACATAAATCTAATCAAAGAAAAACCTTCCTTCATAATTATTCAAGACATAATTATTTTCAACAAAAACACATGTACCATGATTACTGGCACCCCAGCATTTAATACTTTGTACAACCTCCCTTTGCCAGTATAACAGCACTGAGTCTTCTCCTATAACATTTTATAAGGTTGGAGAATACAGAGCAGGGCATCTGAGTCCAATCCTCTTTACAGAACCTCTCCAGATCATCCAGGGTCCTAGGCCCTCTCTTGTGCCCTCTGCTCTTCAGCTCAGTCCATAAGTTTATAACGGGCTTCAGGTCAGGGGAATGAGATGACCATGGCAGAAGCTTGATATTGTGGTCAGCTAATCATTTCTATGCTGATTTGGACATGTGTTTAGGATTATTGTCTTGCTGGAAGATCCAATGATGGCCCAGTTTTAGTTTGCTGGTAGAGGCAGCCAAATTTTGGTACTTCATGG
Organism: Boulengeromyrus knoepffleri; assembly: GCA_026770805.1. Classification (NCBI taxonomy): domain Eukaryota; kingdom Metazoa; phylum Chordata; class Actinopteri; order Osteoglossiformes; family Mormyridae; genus Boulengeromyrus; species Boulengeromyrus knoepffleri. The sequence goes on from JABJVO010000115.1 coordinate 30,579,051, forward strand.
ACTCCATAATGCCAGGTGCCCTGATAAGGTTTCCAGAGCCTCTGGAGGAGAAACAGCCCCACAACATCATGGAACCTCCACCATATCTTACAGCTGGGATAAGGTTATTTTCATTATAGCCATCCTTCTTTTTACACCTGTTTCATCAGACCATATAGCATGATTCCAGTAAAAAAGAAATAGTGTTTCACAAACTCCAGGTGTTTACATTTGTGGTTAACTGACAAAACTAGGCTGCTTTCTGGCATGCCTTCCAAATAATCTGTTAGCATGAAGGTGGGGTCGAATGGTATTGGAGATGTGGTAACCCCAAGATTTTACTTTGTTTTGTAATCCACCAACAGTGATCCTTGGGGATTTTTTGCATCTCTTGCAAATCTCCTCACTGTATGTGGGGGCAAAATAATCTTGGGTCCTCTTCCAGGCAGGTTTGTAACTGTTCCAGTTGATGGCCACTTTTTAATTATTGCCCAAACATCAGAAATGGGCATTTTCAGGCAAGTAGCTATTTTTTAATACCCATTCCCAGACTTATGAAGGTAAACACACTTCTGCCTCATTTGGTTTGTCTGTTCTCTTATCTATCCCATGTTGATGGATGACTAAGAAAATTTGGCTTCTGTGACACCTCATGTTTCTACCCCAGTTAATCAGGACATCATGGATTACAGCTTAAACGTTCCTACACACTCCAATAAACTCAAAGATGTACAATTTACATGAAAAACATGCTTCAGTTACATTGTGTTCACTATAATTTCCATTGGTGGCAATAATTGTGTCACATACGGTTTTGTTAAAATAATTATTTCTTGATAACAGACTGGTTTTTGTCTGATTAAATTGCTGTTAATGAAAGGCTAGATTTTTCTCATTTTTTCAGTGTGACATGAAGCTACTTCAACAAAAGGTAGATTTTTTCTAATCCTTTTAAAAAGTTTTACAAAGGGTGCCAATAATTGTGGAGGGCACTTTAAAATTATAAAACCGTAATATTTTTCTTTTTTACATTTTCTTTTACATAATGTTTGTTTCCATATAGCAAAAATACAACTGGTTCATCAATTGCATTGTTAGTTAAAATCCCTTTTACAATATTACTATAACCTATGAACTAAAGTTTAAGTAAGCAGTGAAGTGAGTATTAGGAATATATTACAAAAGAAATTACCTGAAACAAATATAGATGTAAATGTAATACTACAAAATGTTCAGTAATTCTTACTTGAAGGGAAGAGTACGTTTTGGTTTTAAGTGTTAATATAGAACATTAACCGAGCAAAATTCTCTTATATTTAATAAAGTAGTCCAAATATATGCGGTTAAAAATCGTATTGACATAGAGTTATTATTGTACATTAACAGGACAGGCTCTAACTCTCACCAGTATGTCACAGGACAGAATGCAAGCAATCATTGTTACAACTATTACATACTGAGCTGTTCGGACAATGAGGCTATTACATTTACAATTCAAGTCACCGTGCGATTACTTTATACGATGCAGTTGTTTTGTGTTTAATTACAGTTACCGCACGTCCTCTTAACCAGTTTGCATGCCACACAGCACAGGCAGCTCTTCCGCTGGGGGCAGCAGCGGGCAACATCCAAACTTCCGCATCTCCGAACTGGGCGAAGAGTCTCCCTGCTCCGTCTGTCGCGGCCTTGTGTGAGCATGTTAGGAGCTACGCCACCTAGCGGTGCAGTCCGCCAGCCGTCCGCCAGCGCAGCGCCTGTGACAGACGGCGAAGGGGAAGCGGAGAACCTGAAGCCGCACATCCAGCTTCATGAGAAAATAGGCGTTTAGGAGCAAGCCCTGGCTTTAGCTCTGAAAGGCGGACACTTCTTCTCCGATCCGTATTAAAGAGCCCGAGGAGGGGCTGTGTTCGCGTCTGTAGGATGTCCCGACATGAAGGTGGGTGATCGCTCCGCGTCCGTGTCGTTACGGCACTACGGCCGCGGTTCCTGTCACGATGGCGGCCGTGAAAGTCGCCCCTTTCTACGGGCTCCATGCGCCGGGTAGCCGGTCCGGAAGTCGTGTTCCCGCAAGGACAAGCGCGTAACGTCGCTGATATTCCGGACGCCTGAGTTCGGCTGGTTGCTTAGTCAGCTCGTCCAGCTAATCGGCTAGTCCGCTACTTAGCAGGTTAGCAGGTTCGATACGGGAGAGGCGAAGGCCGGGCTGTGGATCGCTGAGGGCGCCGTTTAATGCCAGTTTGTCGTATTTTATCTTAGTTATGCGGCGTCTTTTGACATTTTAGTGATTCTGCGATCTTGTCCAGCAATCAGTAGGCCGAGTGCTCCGTCATTCGGGCCTGGGACGGCTGAGGCCTGGCGAGGCCTAGGCGGCGGATTCGGCCGCGGTAGGGGACGCTTGGCGTTGTGTAGTGTCTCGGTTATGCATGTAAAAAAATAGTTGTATGTTCATATTTGTCTGTTTGTATGCGCATACGTGTGTTTGTGTATATCTGCAACTTACGGTCAGCTGACTATACACTGGCCGTTTCCGTGAGGCATGTTGCTAAGTAGCTGTAGGCCGTTCGGACAGTCCCCTAGCTCGGTGCTGACATGGGTCTTAAAGTTGCCGCAACCAGTAGTTTTACTTGGGGTTCCGTGGAAGAAGGAAGAGGGTGAGCACCACGAGCAGTGGCCGAAGTCTGCATGGGAAGCTTGTACACAATGACTGCCGGCCGGGATCCGTATATGAAGGCTGAACACTATGAGCGCTGGTCGGGATCCGTGTAGGAAAGCTGTTCACTACGACTGGCAGTGGGAGTCTGTATAGGATGGCAGACCACTAAGGTTGTTAGTCAGGTCAGTCTAGGAAGGCAGGACACTGATTGTCAGTGGGGGTCAGTATAGGAAGGCTGGACACTATGATTGCGAGTCAGGGTCGGTATTGGAAGGCTGAACCCTGATTGCGAGTGGGGGGTCCGCATAGGAAGGCTGGACACTGTGATTTGCGGTGAGGGTTGGTATAGGAAGGCTGGACAGTATGCTTGTGAGTGGGGGTCTGTAAAGGAAGGCTGGACATTATGATTGCGAGTCGGGGTCGGTATAGGAAGGC